>JAMQCK010001261.1:0-10310 GCA_024196135.1 Pleurotus ostreatus/Saccharomyces cerevisiae fusant | reverse complement strand
GAAAGCGAAAGGGATGGGGGGCATGAGTAGGTGCTTGAGTAGCGGGAAGTAGAGATAGATCAGGGCCGGGCCGAGTGCTATCGGCCTCGTTCCCCGCTGTTTATGGCCTTCGTGTCCCGAGGGCGCGGGCAGGAGGAGTTGAAATCAAGCCTCGTTGCCCACCTCGTTCCGGTGTTTCTCTTGCGTGTACGAACACGTTGCGGACGTGGATCAGGCGTGCCGCTCCGTTTGCAATGAGTACGCGCCATGCTGCGCGCCTCGTGTACGGGCCTCGTCAAGTTCGAGTCGTCTTTTATCCGCGCGCCATCTTTTATAAGTCCTGCACCATCGCCGAGCGCGCCCGAGAGCCCCCGCCGCGGTCGCCGCCGTCGTCGCCGTTCTCGAATCCGTAGCCGCAGCCGCGATGCATGCCCGCCCCGGACACCGACTCCCCACCCCGCCCCCCGTCGCCATTGCGCGTCTGCGGGCCGCGATAGACACCGTGGACGCGCAAATGGCCGGCCTCCTCAACGAGCGTTCGACACTTGAGACAAACCTCGAACGCGCCGTGCGCCTGCAGTCCCCCGTCAACCGCCTCCCCTCCGAGCTTCTCGCCGCGGTATTCACGCTAGCAGTGAACAGCGACGATGACCCTGCCATGCTGTCGGCCCTCATGCTCGTCTGGTGCGTCCCCTGCTGAGGGCTTTGTGCTACGCTGACTAGTCTACAGCCGCTACTGGGCGCAGCTCGCCATTGCGACCCCCTGTCTATGGGCGACGATCACCGTTAGCGCGCACGAGTCCCTTGAGCGCGTCCGGAGGCGGCTGGAGCGGTCCAAGGCGTGCCCCCTCGACGTCAGCATCTGCTTCGAGCAGCGCGCCGAGCTCGCGAGCATCTGCACGCCCGAGCAGCACAAGCACCGCATCATGGACCGCGTCGTGCGCGCCATGGACCTCATCCGCCCCGCGCTCTGGCGCACGCGCCGCTTCCGCCTCGCCGTCCCCACCCGCGCGCACGCCCACGCCGCGCTCGCCCGCTGCCGCGAGGACGCGCCGGTGCTCGAGGCCCTCGCGGTGGAGATCGCCGAGCCCGCGCACGGAGAGCCCTCGCCGACGTCCATGCTCCCCCTCTTCAATGGCTGCACCCCGCGCCTGCGTGCGTGCGCCCTCGCGTCATTCAATTTCGGCTGGCAGCCCAACCTCCTGTGCCACCTTCGCGTTCTCGCCCTCGGCGGCTACTTCAACGGCGCCGCCCCCGATCCCTCCACCCTTCTCGGCGTTCTCCGTGCATGCCCGGAGCTCGAGGAGCTTGCGCTCCGCAATGTACACGACCCCGAGGAAGCAATGGACCGCAGCCTTGCGTTCTGCATACCCACCACCGCTTCCTCGGCATCTGCCGCATCGCGGGGACTTGCTCTTCCTGCGCTCCGCCGATTGTCATTGTACTCTGTCGGCTCTACCCTGGTAGCGGCTCTCGCCACGGCCCTTGTCTTGCCAGCGCTCGAGTCAGTCGAGCTTTGCTACTTGCAAGCCGTTGGGCCCCTCATCCAGTTGCTTCACGAGCAATCCCTCACGCGCCTTCCATTGCGTGCTTTCCGTGTTGAGGCCTGCTATCTCGACGAACTCCGGTTCGCGGGTCTCATCCGGCGGTTGACGTCGCTTACTCGCCTGGAGCTCGTGGATATTGACGACCTCTCACCTGCTTTCCTGAAGGTGCGTACACGAGGTAGATATCAGGCTGTTCGAGGCTAACAATTTCGCAGGGCCTAGCCGCCGCGCAACCTCCAGTATGCCCTCGACTCGAGACGCTCAGCCTCGAAGCGTGCACGACCATGGACTGGGATGCAATCCGCACATTCGTCGAGTCCCGCAGCGCCGCTAGCCCTGTCAACGGCGCTGGCGTACGGTCCCAGTCGCATGACCGAGTGCGCACTGCATCTGCGCCAATGTCCGCGTCGATGTTCGCCGCGGGGGCAGCCCCGACGTACGTCCCGACCGGCTACTCCTCGGCCTCGGCAGCTGCTGCAGCGTCTCGCGCGCCCTTCCCGACCACGGGCTTCTCATCTGCGTCGGCCTCTGCCGCCGTTCACGCCATGCCCCGCACACGCGCGCAGACGACCCCACCTCGATATGCGCAGCGTCTGCAGACGATCGATGTCCGCCGCTGTCACCAGATCTCGCGCGAGATGGTGCAGTGGCTGCGCATGTACGTCCCCGAGGTGCGCTGCGAGTCGAGCAGCAGCAGCACCTCCTGGCGCACCGCCTGGGCCCAGCAAGAGCTATAGGCGTATACGTCCCGCTCCTGCTGCCGCCATACGCAGCATCCCCATCCAGTTCACCCGCGGAGAAGAAGAGAAGATAGAAGCATTTCATTCACGACGCGCCACGACCTGTGCATCACATCACTTTTTTATCTTTGCTATTATTTTTCTGTTCTTGGTTTCATTGAGTCAGCTCCAGTGTCAGTCCTTCGTATATCGTCTCTCCCACCCCCCTTGCATTCACCCACCCACACGCGACCCCCCTTACATCCATTCCATTCCCGCCTGTTCTCACTGTGCATATAGTTCGCTCGCTCGCTTGCTTTCACTTCGCATGGTCGTCGTACGCCTCGGTCACGCCCGGCGTGGCTTTTATTGGGTTCATTGTGCACTCAATACTGATACCCTTGTATTTGTACGTATCTAACCACCAAATGAACATTCCCATGGGCACTTCGACGTGTGAGATAGCGCTTGCGGAAGCTCGGAAGCCACGACAATGAGGAGGACGAGGAGCGGACACACAAGCGCCCACTCCGCTACTGAGGCCCGGGCACGTGGTCTGCCGCACTCGGCCGTGACGCGCGCCGCTGTCGGCTCTGTTTCTCGTTCCCTCCACCGTTCACGTCCGCCATGTCGGACCCCTTCGAGCAAATCGCAAGACAACTACGCAACGCTGCCAGGGGAGGTCTCCCTGGTGGTGGGCGCGGGCGCGGGCCAGTGCTCGGGGGCATGGGCGTGATTGCAGCAGCCATTGCGGCGGGTGTTGGTTTGAGCATGTCTCTGTACAACGGTGCGTGGTGGAGGGATATGTTGAAGGATGTGGGTAGCTGACATGCTTTTCTCTCTAGTGGACGGTGGTTTCCGCGCGATCAAGTATAGCAGGTGCGCGGGGTGAGAAGGATCGGGCGTGCGGGGCTGACATACGGCCCGCTAGATTGGAGGGTGTGAAGAATGAGGTCTACTCTGAGGGGACGCATCTTATGGTACGCCTCAAACCGCACCTCCTGCGCTCTCGGCTCACCACACATCCCTTAGATCCCCTGGTTCGAGACGCCCATTACGTTCGACATTCGCGCAAAGCCGCGGAGCATCGCCAGTCTGACGGGCACGAAAGGTGCGAATCGACCTGACCCACTACCATGAACGCACTTCCTCCCCTGCGCATCCCCTGCACGCGCCTGCGCTCCAGTAGGCTAACAATCCGCAGACTTGCAGATGGTGAACATCACTTGCCGTGTCCTGTCCCGCCCATCCCCTTCCGCTCTCCCGACCATCTACCGTGAGCTTGGTCAGGACTACGATGAGCGTGTGCTCCCCTCTATCGTGAACGAGGTCCTCAAGAGCGTTGTCGCGCAGTTTAACGCGAGCCAGCTCATTACCCAGCGTGAACAGGTATGTGAAAGCCTTCAGTCCCCGCATACTATCATATCGCCCTGTGACTTCGCTTTAAACACCCACTCCCTTGTGCATAATCACTTCTCTCTGACCCACCCCCTCTTTCCCCTGTACCACCCACTAACCACCCACCCAGGTCTCCCGCCTCATCCGCGAAAACCTCACGCGCCGCGCGCTGCGCTTCAACCTCGTCCTCGACGACGTCTCCATCACGCACGTCAACTTCTCCCCCGAGTTCACGCACGCGGTCGAGGCGAAGCAGGTCGCGCAGCAGACCGCGCTCCGCGCGGCGTTCCTTGTCGACCAGGCGATTCAGGAGAAGCAGGTATGTGGATCGCGCCTTTGCCTTTTTTGGAGAGATGCGCATCGCACTTCTCGCTTGTGGAAGTCGCACATTGCACTTTGGTGCCCTGCATCGCGCCTTGGCCGTGATGGCTCTGCATCTTCCCATTTGTGACAGCCATGCCACGCCCCTCAATCCGCCTTTCATGGTTTCTGACCCATGAATCACATCTCGTTACCTCGAGAATCACATCTTGCGGCGCTGTGATTCATCGTGAATCACTTGCCTATCACCCTGCTCGAGGATCACATACACACACTCTTCCCTCTCTATCACCCCCTTCCCCTTCCCTCGTGGCCTTTGTACCCCTCACAAATGCCTCTTTCCTCTTTCGCCCCTTTGCCTTCCCCTTTCCTCCCTCCCTTTTCCCCCCAGCTCTCTTGTCTCCCTTCGTACCCAATACCCCTTCCCCCTCCCAACCACCCCAACTAACCCCCACCCAGTCCATCATCGTCCGCGCACAGGGAGAAGCCCGCTCCGCCGAGCTCCTCGGCGACGCGATGCGCCAGAACAAGGGCTTCCTCGAGCTGCGGCGCCTCGAGGCCGCGCGCGACATCGCGAACCTGCTCGCGACGAGCGGGAACAAGGTCATGCTCGACTCGGAGAGTTTGCTGTTGAATGGTGAGTGAGGGGTGGTTGTTTGTTTGTCTTATCTGTTTCATGGTGTGAAAGGGGGAAGGCAAGGGGCGTCTGCGTCTGGAAGGGGGCAGGGAGTCGTGCGTGATGGACAAAAACTGACATATATGCGCTTACAGTTGCTGGCCACGACGCGCAGAACTTGCTGAACGTGAAGAAGTAAAGGACGAAAAGGGGAGCTTGTTTACGGGTGGAAGATTTTGTCTACAAGCGCCCTATCACATACAGGATTGTAGTCTGCCCACTTGCGAAGCTATCCATGCACCACTGCTCTTGGAATGATTGGACTTGAAGAATGAACTCTAGCTCTGTGTAAGCCCTTTCCAGTCAAAGAGCAAGAAATACATTGAGGTGGGGTCAGCTCGATACAGTACAGTAGAAGAAATGCGTGGTGTAACTTCAGTCTTCGCATCCCGTTCCCCTAATGCTCGTGCCCAATAATATGCCCGATCACCCAAGGCGTGAACATGCCCGCCGCGATGACGAGGACGCGCGTAACGCCAGCAGGTCCACCGTCGGCGCTCTGCTCCTGGGTGACGGGCTGCAGGACAGTCGCGACGTAGAGGAAGGTGCCGCCCTGGGATGGCTAGCGTTAGCAGCAAGGAAACAAAATACGGATAGAGGGAAATGTGTGTGTTCCTTGGTTGACTCACCGAAAACAAGAGCGTTGCGCCTACCCAGGCCTGCCCGGTCCCGAGGAAGGCGAAGAGTGCATAGGCTGCGATGGCGCCTACGGGCGTCGCGGCGCTGAAGACGGCGAGGTGCGTTCGGCACTGCTCGCGCGTGAGAGATGAGGTCGCCAGGAGGGACGTTGTGAGTGCGAGTGCGGTGGGAGCTGTAAGGAGGGGTGTCTAATCAGTACACGGCCACAGGAAGTACGCACAAGGACCAACCGTGTACTCACCCTTATGCACCAACAACGCCAAAAACACAATCCACCCCAGCCCCCCATCATCATCCCTTGCCGCCGCCCCCAGCGCCAGCCCATCCGCCAGCGCATGCACGGCCAGCCCCAGCGTCAGCGGCACCGCGCGCTGCGCCTGCTCGCCAGCGACCCCGTGCCTCGGCGCCGCGCCCTCGAGCTCGGACAGCTCGGCGTCGAACTCGATGCGTGGGGCGGCGGGCGCGTGCGCGTGCAGGAGCTGCTCGGCGGCGAGCATGACGACGAAGCCGCCGAGGAGGGCGAGGGCGATGGTGTTGACGGGGGGTTCGGCGGTGGGGTCCTTTGATGGGGCTTCGAGGATGGCTTCGATGCCTCTGTGGAGGAGGGTAAGGAATGAAAGGGGGGAGTAAAGGGAGATGGGTTAGTGGGTGTTGCGATGTAGATTGTGTATGCAAGGCAACGCACTCAGGAATCGTCACACCCAACGCAGTGCCCAGCAGTAGCCCCGTCCCCAGAGTACTCAGCCATGCGAGGTGAGTGCCTATGCGAGGGTGGTATTAAGGGCAAAGGTAAGAAGCAATAAGCGGTGGCGCGCTAAAGCGTCGATCGATGGCTCTGCGTGCGGGAGTGCGGTGCAGACGCACGGGAAAAGGTGACTGCCAGGGGAAGCATGCCGCAGCCAAAGGAGGCCGCCCCGAGGAGCGCAGACATGATGAGGACACCGAGCATCTTGGTCGTGAGTTCGTGAGGCCGTCGCGGTGGGAAGTAAGACGCGTCGCGTCACGGGACCCATCTTGTACTTTCGGCATCTCCCGCCGACACTGAACCTTCCTGTGTTGACAACGATGAAAGGACAGATAACGCAAATCATAGTGCGAGTGACCATTGTACCGTATGAGGGTATGTAGCAGGGGGTAGTATACACGGTGTGAACAGCGCGGCAGGATGGGAATGATGGCAAAGAGCCACCGATGGTCGAGTGAACGGACCAGCGAGGCGATCGACATCCCAGCGCGATAAATATGCGAATGCGAGCGTGACTGGAGTTGAATCTGATGTACAGTTGCGTAAAGCTATAGCATGAAAGGGAGAGGGGTGAGAAAAGTAGGCGGTGGACGGGTCATGGACATGAGGGGGGCGTAATAATGGGACTAGTGTGGCAGTTGAGTGCAAATAGAATAGATATGGATGATGGGTGAAGGCCGCTGCAGGGCCAGGGCTGCCAGACCTACAGAACCTCGACATCCGCTGCCGGTGCGCTCTTGTTGAGTATCACATAGTAAAATATGATGAGCGCGGCGATCGAGAGCAGCTTGCCGACCATGTTCGCTGCGAAGTCGGGCTCGCGGAAGGCGGCGCTGAGTGTCTTTGGCGGGGAGCGGCGGACGGGGGAGCCGTCTGTGGTGTCGCCGTCGGAGAAGCCTGGCCCGCTCTGATCGTGATCGGATTCAGAAGACGAGTCGGCGTCGGATGGCGGGGATGGGGGCAATGGCGAGGTGTGCAGCGGCGTCGGGTAGGGAGGAGGCGGGTTGGGGATGGGGAGATGGAGGCCGGGGTCGCGGGCGAGGGAAGTGGAGAGGGCGCAGACGGCGCCGCAGGAGGGACAGCGGGAGTCTGCATCGTCGCCGTGCAGCCAGTCTGCGATGTGCTGGACGCAGAAGGTGGAGCCGCAGCAGAGGGTGCGACAGGGCATAGTTGCGTCCTCGAAGCTAAGTGGGAGTCGGAAGGAGCTGAAGGACAGGGGAGAGGCAGACGCACCATATTCCACAGTCCGTATCGCGGGAAGCGACTCTACGGCCGAGCTTGGACGGCGTGGGTGATCGGCGGCGGCGGATGCTGCTGGTGAGAAATGCCTTGTCATCCCGCTGCTGCGTCCAGACGTTTCCGTACACATCTGGCGCTGGACTTGGTGCGCCACGGGAGACTGGTCGGCTGGCAAAGCGGGGAGTGCTCGCGACCGTGCGCGGCGTTTCCATGCCAAGATTCAGCGGGCTCTCCTCGTTCGCGAGGGCATCCTCCATATCTGCCATATGTTAACAGAGCTGTCGACACTATGCTGGGCCTCCTCACCCGAATCCTGCTGGCAGCCGCGCTCAAATTGGTTGAGGTAGCGGCGGAAGTTCTCAAGGTCGGCGTCGGTGGCGGCCATGGCAAAGTTACGGGATGAAAGTATATCGGTTTGAGAGTCTCCTGGACTGGTAAGACTTGCAGTAGCCTATTATACGCTGAAGCGGTCGCGGGGGGTAAACGTTTAAACGGTCAAGACAAAAGAAGAGTGCGGGCTTATATAGTTCGGAGGTAAAAGTGCTCAACTGACCCGCGGGCCGCCCATGTGATTGATATTTGCCTGACCGCCCCCTTCTTACGCGCATGCTCGGCCCTCGCTCTGACCCCAAGGACCACTCTATCTCACCCCAACAACTATCGATGCCCGTCGATGAACGAGGGATGGCACCCTACAACTCTCTGCTTGGCCGGAAATCTGCTTCTTTTCTGCCCGCTGCCGCTTGGCCCAGACGCCACTTAGACTGGCCACGGGTCGCGCTCTCCCATCGCGCGAGTCAATTGGCTGTTGCATGACCCCGACGATATCGATGCACGCCACCTTCGTATAGTGGTCCTATCTCCTCGACGATGCATGTGCCTGCCGATGCCCCCGCGCGCTCCTCCACGCGAGGCGCGACGCGGCCAGAGTGACGTCGAGCAGGTCTCGTCTTTACGTATCTACACCCTCTAGCTACTCGGACAACACGACATGGGCCGGCAGAAAGGTCGGTACGATGGACGCTGGCACCCTAACAGACGTATAGAGGAAGATGCGATCAAACAAGAGTGGTGCACATGCATAGAAAGAAGACCTCCGCAGGCGGGGTCCCTCCGAGCGACGGCGCGCCCTGCGTCATGCTTCTGAACGAGGCGCAGAACGACAACTTATGTGGGCTCCATCTACGAACTAGCGAGGCTTTGGGTCAATGGCTATGCGCCACAAGTGCGCCCGTACCGCTAGGAACAAGAGCTTGTCTGTTGATTGGGTTCTCCTCGTCTGACCGCGGTCTATGTACACTGGGGCTTTCCATTGTCCGCGCTATGCGCTCCAGAGGACACTCGTGACAGCCGCCACCCAGCCTTTAACTAGTTCCCATCCAATCTCACAGGGCTTCTGCCGTACATATGCACTGCTCAACTGCACTCATGACTCGCAAGAAGCCCGCCTAGGTGGCAACTTTCAAGCACACTCCTCAAGAGGCAATCTGTCTCTTCCATCGCGGGCGAAGATCAGCTTCGAGCAGTAGCCATATCTGCTTCAGGGGGAAAAATTCCCGGCAGAAGCTTCCCTCTTGCTGATAGCATGCATATCCAAGCCCGCCGGCGAAGGCACGTCTCTGCCGCAGAGGGTCTCTGACTGCCGGCGAAGCTGCCCGCATGCCAGAGGTCTTCGCGGACACAGCTGAGGAAGTATCTCTATGCGATCATTCCCTCGTCGCTTGCGCGCTGATGACGGCTCGACCTGGTCACGGCTGTCAGCAACAAAGCCCTTAGCTGGCAAGCAAGGGCGTTCATCGCCCGTGGACGAGCTAGGGCATCCATCAATCTATCGTCAGTTGACGAGCTAGCGCCACCTTCCATCGCCGCCAGACGAGCTAGGAAGTACATCGCCAGTTAGGCCTTTCATCGGAGGAAGGGCGCTTCTGACCGCGTGAGGCCGAAGGTCACCGTATCCGGCGTTCATCCGGGATATTGCGGCGAGCGGTTGGCGATGGAGGGGGTACAGGAGACAGCACGAAAGAGCCGCGCTAGATGGACACGCGAGGGACGCGGTAGATGGACACGGGGGGACGCGGTAGATGGGCTTGAAAGGGACGCGGTAGAGGAATACAGACGGAACGTGGCCCGCGGGAGATGGGCATGACCGGCATGCGATGGACGACACGGACCCGGGAGTCGTTCATGGACGGAACGCGGTAGACGAGGATACATGGGACGTCGATGAACGTTTGATGCATCCCAGTGGACCGGACCGCGGTGGGTGGGTGAGCAGTGCAAAGTAAGTGAAGGGGATAGGATGGACTGAATCACCGGAGTGGCGGCGCGAGGGGGCGCATTGAGCAGGAAAGCAGTGTGAGAGGGATGCACGGCTAGATAGCTGCAGGCGTTACAGGTCAAGTCGACTCCGAATTGTATCGCATTGCTGCTCATCACATACTTGCAGGGCCGAATCATCACACTCCTACACAGGCAACTCCTCGCTGTATGAACGCCGACTCCTCGCTGGAAGGACACCGCTATGATCACCTCGCCGGCAACCCGCGAGACGATGTCGTGCGACAGATGCCCCTTCGTCTCCTTAGGGAGTGTGTCTGGTGAGTATGCGCGCGACTCACACGTTGATTTCTTGCATCTAGATGATATGCATGAACCCCACATCAGGAAACTGACGCCGTCCTGCCGCCGCCTACGTCCTTTTTGATGCGTCCTGGAGCATCCTTTTCCTTTTGAGCTTCAGCCTTTTCAAAGTAGTCACATCCTGTGTACGTCCTCTCGAAATTGTTATAGACAAGTGATTCAGCAGTGTATATGGGCTACTGTAACTAATAGGCTATCTCGAAGGCGTGATGGTCCGCATATTTATTGACAAAAAATGCTTTAAAGCAGTCCAATGAGTTCAGATGTGAGAAGCGAAGGGGTATTTCCTGGCCACCGGCAGCGCCAATGAGATGGGCCCCTCGAAGGATAGCATCGACATGGATGACATCCATGATGCGCTCGCCGGTCTCGTCGATGTCAGGTTCAACCATCCAGAGGCCTGTATC
>JAMQCK010001260.1:0-10322 GCA_024196135.1 Pleurotus ostreatus/Saccharomyces cerevisiae fusant | reverse complement strand
TTGCAGCAATGACAAGACGGTGAGTGAAGTCGCTACGTGTCGTCGGTGACCTCTAACCTCGTGTAGGGTCCGCACAACCGGTTCGTGCAGGTCTGCCCGTGCGGCGAGGCTTTCTATTGCTCCGGAAGCTGTCAGCGTATGCAACACAAGGAGCATCGCGAGTCATGCTGCAAAGATGATGGACCATGGGGACTTCGAGGTATGTCCGTCTCTTCATACTCGTCGCTATTCTGAAGAACACACCAGGAGCCATATCACTCGAAGACACGCTTTTTATCGGCATCGCTGCGCGACTGTTCATCTCCGACAATTTCGCCCAAATTAGGAAGCAGCTGAAAGCGATTCTTAAAGACCGTTCAGCTCGCGTTAGCCCTCCTCTGTATGAGCAGCCTGTCATTTCCTACGACATGACGAGTCTTACAGAGGGGACCAGCGCAGTCTATCTTCGCACCTCGTACATCCCGGACGCGTCGCCGCGGGCCCGAACTACTGTCTTGGTTGAGGCATATCTGCAGGCTGGGAGGGTTTTGATCACAAAGACCATTCCGTTTCAGTGCGACCTTGCGTACTTCGGTATATCTCTATGATGTTGCATCAAGGAGACCCCTTTCTCGAAAGCCATTCGACGATACTGTAATTAGGCTGATAATGTCAATGGTTTTCAATCCTTTCCCGATAAATCGAGGTCTGAATCGCGACAGATCGAAATATCGCCCCGGATTCCGGACCTAGAAAGCGTGTTGAAATCCACGCCTGATTGAACTAGACGCAGCGCCAGCTTGCGCCCGGCTGACACCTTGCTCGCGAGGCAAGATCAGGGTTCGAACTCAGGCAGGTCAAGCGTTGTTTGTACGTATGTATTGTGAAGGACGGAGAACAAAGGGTCTGCAAGAGACCGCGCGAGCAAGGTGACTTGCCGTCTTCCCTCATCTTGTGGCCGCGATGTGAGTAGAAAGATGGACCTTCAAATGACATCGATATAGTCATACTAACATGGAATCAGCATCATGGAAGAATCCAGGCGAATAAGTGCCCGATTCAAGCGCGAGAGAGAAGAGCTTCAATTGCTCATCTCGCTCGCGGACCAGCTTTGCGATATAGATCCATTCCCACCAGGATACAACTACTCTAAGACGCTGAAGAAACTGGTCGGCATTCTCGAGAAGCCGGACCGCACTGCCTTCTCCAGTCTCTCGTCGGACCCGGTCATACACAGCATCATGGAGCAGAATATCGAGGTTCTGGACATCATTGGTCTATCTTTCGAAGCCTTCGGGGCCATATCGAGTGCCGGACGCGACGATAGGATGACAAGTACGCTGCCCTCAACGTCAATGCGGGCGTTGTGGCCTCATATCATCCGATGGGCAGTCACCCTACACCCTCCACTCCACCGTCCAACCTTGCCCGACGGCGGATCGACAGTGCGTAGAATCATCCGGGCGTACTTCATGATGAGCCTAGAGGGCACGCCGGATGCGAATGTGTTCCTCCAAGCGCATCCCGTCCTCGTCACGCACCTCATCGATTTATGGCTCCGCTTTCCCCAGTATATCGCGGCGTCGGAACCAGACGCTCTCGAGACCGTCGGCATGCCGATCAGTCTCATGGAGTCTCTCCACCATATACTTGTCCGCAAGGATAAGTCTCCCTCGGGCGACGATCGTGCACTCTTTGTCAACCATCTGCGCCGAGCTCTAGGTGGTCAGCACACAGCCTACACCGTCATGACTCAGCACACGAACTATCTCGTCCGTCTACCGGACAAGCCGGCCTTCATGGACTTCCCTATCCAACAGCAGATCTGGGTGGATCACTTCAATCTCATGATCAATCTCGTCAGCATGCCGGAGTTCAAACGCGCGCGTATCCCAGGAAAAGCTGTTTTCGCCGTCGTCGCAGGTGCTACGCGCTGCCTGGACACCGTTGATACCCGTGAGGGTGCGCTCCTCGCCGTTCACCTGCTCGATGTTCTATGCCAAACGGCTTCGAGCAACAAGGCGCTCGCGTGCGCGATGGAGGCGGGCGTCTTCGATGTCTTGCGCAAGCTCGAGCAGAGCGCGTTGGAGGGGGCGCATCTTGATGGCCACATAGCCGGCTTCATCCACTTCATCTGCGCGGGGCTTTATCAGGCGCGGGTCCTCCGCGCCTTCATTCGCCGTCATCCTAGGAAGCTCATGCCGAGGCTCAAACCCGTACCGCCGACTGAGGTGTCTTGGACAAGCATCGCGACCATCTCTGACGCCGCTCGAGAGCTATATCGGCAGTCGCACGATCTGAAGGAATGGAAAAAGTCCACGCCGTGCTATAACGAGGGGATGGTATGTATCGTTGCTTTTCTGTATATCCAGATGTTTGATTATTATGCAGGGACCTCATAATGAGTTGGTGCGAGTTTGTCCATGCGCGGAGGTGTATTACTGCTCGGGTAGCTGCCAGCGACTGCACTACCCTATACATCGAGAAACTTGCTGTCGAGAAGACGGGCCGTGGGGTCTTCATGGCACGTCGCTCGATTCATCCACGCATGTCACAGTTCTAACGGCTGCTCTAGGTGCCATCTCCCTCGACGACACGTTCTTCATCTGCAGCTCCACGCGATTTTTCATCATCACCGCGTTCTCCATGATCAGGGAGCAGATCATCGAGGCGCTCGCACCACGACGGAAAGCCGTGAAGCCACCACTGGTCAGGCAGCCAGTCATTTTCTTCGATCTCACGAATATCCTTTCCGGTGGGCGAAGTCAAGTGTATCTTCGCACGTCGTACATGCCCGATGCGACACCGCGTGCACATAGGACCATCCTCTCATAAGTTGCTCTGCGGGCTGGGAAGCATTCAATTACAAAGACGATCCCGCTCATCCTTGATCTTGAAGACTTCGGTATATCCCAATGAATGTGTAGCTTCGTCATATAACTTGTAAAATTCCTGGCATACATTGTAGAAACAAATGGTCATAGAGTAATAGCGTGCGCATGTCCCATAATTAGAAGCAGAGGACGATGAAGATGTGGTAGCAGATTGAAGTTGGATAAGTAGTCCATATGCCTTAGGTCGTGGGCGCATCCCACGGTGCTGGTACGCGAGGCGCGTCCGAGAGGTTCTCGTCCGCCCTCACATCATTCATGCGATCTCGGTCATTCATCTTCATGCGCGCGCGGCAGCGCACAAGACGTAGCTTCGTACGTTTGATCCCTACAAGGTAGATCAATAGACATATTCAACACGGACGCGCTGAAAAACTCACAGGTCGCTACCGTCTCGCTGTCCTCCCGCAAGAGCGCGTTGCCCGTCTGCAGAAGCTCGTCTTGCAGTGCGTAGAGGCACCAAAGCGATTCCTCGTAGAGCTTCTCGCATTCGTCGGGTGTTTTCGCCTGGTCGAGAAGCTCCTTGTGAGCGGCCGTGCGACTCTAATAGCGGAGTGAGCTAGAAATTAGCAAGCAGAAGTCGACATACCAGCGCAAGCGCTCTGTCGTACACGAGCTGATCTAGCCAAGTCTTGGGTCCGTTGTAGTTTGCGGGCAGCCAGGTCTTGACCAGCTTCGCGCGCTCGTGGCATTTCAAGAAGCGATCGCGGAACCAGCACAGCGCTTGCTAAAGGTCAGAAGGGACCGACCGGAGGAATGAAGATTAGTTCACCATCGTCGAACCCCTCGCTGACAATGTAATCGGCGTCTGGGTGATCCTCGAGCATCTCCTCTTGATGTCGTCGCAGCTCGTCGATGCCCTTCTGAGCGAAGCTCATCAAGAGTAGGTAGACGGCGACGCAGGTGACCTGCAGTAGGTCAAGCCTTCGCTCGCTCTTGCTGGCCAATCCTAACCATACCGCTTCATACTCGGCCTCGGACTTTGCGTCCCGTTTCTTCGACGGATCTAAAAAGTTCATATAAGCTCAATAGACCCTGGAAAAAGCGAGGGAACGACTCACTCTGCATCATCTCCTGCGCGAACCTGTACATCTCGTCCGCCCAATGCGTCAGCACCTCCGTCTTCTGCGCGAGCACCTCAAGTCTCTCCAGCAGCGCGTCTTCCCTCGGATCACGATCCTCGTCCGGATTGCGCAGGATCTGCGCTCTCCTAGGAGATGAAGCGATGTCTTGGTCGCTCGGTGGTGAAGCGAGTACGTTGTCGGAGGGAGAGCGAGAAGGGGATGCTTGCGCGTATTCTGATGGTGATCGTGAGGTCGTGCCGAAGAGCTTCTTGCTGGCGATGCTGAGAGCACGATTGAGGGCACTTGCCGCCGCGCGTGAGGGACTCGATCCCCCGGGCGACGGTGGCGGGATGCCTTGATTGGGTGGCGGAGGGAACGTCGTGTTCACTGCTTTGTAGTCAGCTCATGTACTCGAATCAGACCCACCAGGCGGATGCTCAACCACTTACCCCTCGTACTCGGCCGCTCCTGCAAGAACTCCGTTGACGGATCCTCGTCCAGCACCGGCGAGCCCATCTGCGGCGTATACTGCCCGCTATACGTCGACGAGCGACGATGCTCTGGACGTTGCTGGAGCCCTTCCGATGATCTACGCTCTCCCATCGAAGTTTTCCTCCCGATCTCCTGCGGCACGCCGTACGTCGATACTCGCCGTGCATGTAATTGCCGACCTTGCTGTGATGGTCGTCGTTGGGGATCGCGGATTTCTGCGAGAAGATGTCAGTAAAAGACGAACGACGAGGTGAGGCAGATTACGGGGAAAAGAACAAGAGGCTTAAGATGGACTTACGGTCAACAGCTCTGTCGAACTCAAGCGCCCGCGTATCGTCGACGAGGACGTACTCCTCCGCCTCTGCGCTTGACGCATCGACGGGCTCTGAGTTTGGCGGTCGGCGTGGGGGTCGCGAGGGCTCCGCGGGCGTTTCGAGGTCTGGAGGCGTCGCTGAACTATCGAGGGAAGGTTAGCTGAGCTCGTTTGGCTTGTCGTGAAGGCTCGTTGCATATCATGAAGTTCGCCCCCATGCAGTGGAGGAGGGATCATAGGAAGGTACTTACCCTGCAGTCGCTCGAGCAGTATCCGCGTATCCTCTCGCTCCATAAGTGTCCGCATCATCTCTCCCAACCAGCGACTGCCGCCTGAAGTTGAACTTGCTCGGCGGGATCATCGCTTTCGGGTCGAGTACTTCCGGTGGGATGACCTTGTGGTGATCGGGGACGGAGCCGGTCCATGCGGGCGTGTCGCGGTCTGCAATAAGAAGGATGAGCGACATATATGAAGGATGTTCAAGGGGGAACCGAATTCTCAAGGGAGTACGAGGTACAGATCACGGGAAGAAGCGGCGAGGAGGGGATGGAAAACAATGAAGAGAGATGGTTAATGATAAGACGCGGTGTTGAAGCTACTCACCCTCGGCATCCGGCGCCTCCTTCGGCGCCTCTGGCCTTGGAAACTTGCTATTCTGCATCGCGGGGCTGCTGAAGAACTGTTCATAGTCGGCGCGCTGAGGATGATTAGTCAGCCTACTTCCGTTCCCGATACTGACGACGATGTTGAAGTACGACACTCACCTCGATAGGCAGCCGCTTCAACAGCGCACGAATCAAATCTTTGATATCCTGCGGTACTGGCTGCGCTTCGGCGTTCTTCCCAGTCTGACGAAGATCTTAACTCGGTCCATTCTCTTTAAAGACGATAGCCTCGCGCATCGCTCACCTGCGGCTCCTCATCCGGGAACCTTATTCCCTTCGACTTCTCGATCTTGTTGATCAGCTCGATGTGGTTCTGCGCGCGGAAGGGCGGCTTCCCGACGGCCATCTCGTAGAGGACGGCGCCGGTGGACCAGAGGTCGACTTTGGGGCCGTAGGGCTCGTATTTGAGGATCTCGGGGGCCATGTAGAGGCTGGAGGGGGTTTAGCAAGGGGAAGAGAAGAGGAAGAGAGGGGTGGATGCGAGCGAAGTGTAGGGGCGGAGGAAGCAGGAGAAGGAAAGAGAAAGAGGGTAGATAGAGGAAGATGCGACTCACGGGCTCCCGCATAATGTCTGCGCCATCATCGCGTTCGGCAAGCTGCGCGCGAAGCCAAAGTCCGCGAGCTTGAGCACGGGCACGCCGAGGGGGTGGCCACGTTTGAACTCGTCGTCGCCAGCCGGATGCAGAAGCAGGTTTTGCGGCTTGATGTCGCGATGGATGAGCTTGCGGTGGCGCAGGAACTTGAGCGCGCGGGCGAGTTGGCGGAGGAAGGAGCGGACGACGAGCTCGGCGAGGCCTCCGGATGGGGGGTGCGGGTAGTATTGTGGCTGAGGGTGAGGGTTGGCGGGGGTCGGGAGGGGCGTGTACTCGAGGCCGTCGACCCGTCCGCGCTTCTTAATATAGTTGGTGAGGTCGCCCCCGGCGCAGTACTCCATGATGAGGTAGATGTTCTTGGGGGCGCGCTGAGGGAGGATAAGAGCAATGTTTGAGGCGCGGGAAAGGGGACCCACGATGATATCAAGGAGGCGGGTGATGTGGCGGTGGGATAGGGACTTGAGGATGTCGATCTCGAGCTGCAGATTGTCGAGAAGCTTGCCCGTGCCAAGCGTCTCACGTTTCACTGTCTTAATCGCGACCTGCTTGTGCGTGTCCTGAGGGTGCAGAGTCAGCGATGGAACTGGGGGAAGTACGGGCGACGCACCTCATTGTACCCCTTGTAGACGACGGCGAAGCTGCCCTTGCCGAGGTGCCCGGTGACGACGTACGGCTTGATCTTGTCCTCTTCAACGTCTCTGTCCATGATGGTCGCGTTCAAGTTGCTGAGTTGTGGTTGAGCGTCGGGCGCGCGGCCTCGAGGCGCGGTGGCGCAGCGCCTGAGTCGAACCGAAAGAGGCTCTCTGCGACGACACGAACTTCGCGCTGCAAAACCTGGTATTCCAGGCTGATAGATGTCTCAGAACTCTCTGAAGAAGACGGGAAGATGAAGAAAGGGTCCAAGTTCAAGGAGCGCAACATTGCACCTTGAACATCACCAATTATGCATGTCCTCGGACGTCCGAGGATTGATGACGCGCGCCACATGACGCCACATGACGCCACAAAGTGAGCGTACAGGAAATTCTCAATTAATTATCTTTCGTCTTTTGTCCCGAATGGCGATGCGCCTGCGTCCTGTTTCAAAGTCATCCATCGCCGATCGAAGGCTTCAGCTGTGAGCGCGTGCAAGGATCTTTTCGTCTTCAACGCAAACATGATCACGGCCGCCCTCCTTGTCGGTCGCCTTGCCCGTTATCCTGCTGTTTTTATGACTGCAAACTTCAATCATCCGCTCAACGAACGATGGTCAAGGTGAATAACGAGAGTGATGAAGGACGCTAAATTGTCTTCCTAGACGATATCTGGACCTCCTAAAACCATGTCGAAGCAAGATCGGATAATGTCGCCTGGCTCCATCCAACGACGATCCTTTGTTGGGAGCTGGGAAGATCTTTTCGTGACTCAAAGACCAGCCTGTTCCTCCAATGATGCACTTTTTACACACTCTCCATCCGCGCTCTTTGCTACAGGGATCTCTCGACTGCGTCCGCGTATCGATCTCTACGTACTCTCATGCGCCCCCGAAGCTTCGAAGAGCTCAACTGTCGAGCTATGCACTCGATATCAAATATCCGAACTTTAAACAAGAGTCGACTCCCCTCCAAATCTCTGATCATCGCAGGACTGTCGCAGCGTAAGACTGACCGTCGCAAACTCGCGTAATCTGGATATCCGGATGGTGTGCCATAACTGGCGCTCGACGATGCGTCTATAGTACGAGCCGAGCCGATCTTTCGATGGAAAGAGCTTGCGCTGGATGATACTGTTCTCGAGCACGCTGCGCTCGAACAGTGAATACACGGCGCCCGTATGCGCCGCTTGTCGCCTGCTTGCTCGAACATCAAGACCAAGCATCGCCCCCCTTTCTCTGCCCGTCGACCGCGACCGAAGCTGCCTGCTGCGGAGTTGAGTAGCGTCCATCTTCTACCACCTAGGCAAAACTCGGCGACCCGACGGTGATCTAAACGACTTTTCGATTTGAACTCACAGTCGCTCACGCCAGCGTATATGATTCTGGCTCACCTGTCGCTATGTCGGTTTAATTCGTCCGGAACAGGAACTGATACCTTCCGCGTGCGATGGTAGGCGTCTATAGCAGCAAGTAGCTCGTCGCCGTCGTCCTCGCCTTCCGCATCCTCCACGACAAGGTCTGCTTCTACTGAAGAAGCAGCACCGACAGCGTACCCTGAGCGCGAAGGTCTCTGCGACCACGTCTCGGCTCGTCAACCTCGCCATCCGCATCAACAGACTAGCGCGAGGCCGTGTCCGAGTATGCGACACTAGCCGACATCGTGTCGGCGTCCCAAGCACGGCCTACACGAACCCTGTATCTTTGCGCACAATAGGGTCCCATGGTCCTTGCGACGGGAACTTCGAGAAGGACCGGGCTATGCGAAGGAGCTTGTCCCCGTCGACCTCTCATTGTTCTTTACCTCGGTGGCTCAGGTCAGCCAACAGCAAGCGCGCGGCGTCTGCCGTGCCATGAAGGTCGGCATCGACATCGCCGTCAGCGGCGACAATGTCTGCATCCTTGTCGTCGTGCCCCGAGAGCGCCCCGTTGACATGTCGAGATCGGGGTGCGTCGACCGAAGGGTCTTCGACGGCGTCGTCTATACCGGCGTCAACCAGCGCTCTCTCACGACCAGGACTCGACGGTCTGGCACTACCGAAGACTTCTTGTCTTCTACGCGCACATCGCATGCTCTGACTTGAACCTTTCATCAAAATTATTCATCGATAACTTCTGCCTGTGTGCTGTACAAGAGGAGCTATAAGCCAGCATCACGGAGTTGGCGTGAAGAATTCAATTATGACTTAAGTCTACCACTTGCGAAATACATCTACTCTAAGCTTCGCCCAATGTCGTCTCTCGGTTTACAGATCCGCTTCACAACCTCGACTGCTCCGCCGTCTTCTCCGCGAACGGGTAGTCGGTGTATCCGGTGGGGCTCGCGTCACCCTTCAAGTAGAAGGTGTCGCGGTTGTACTCCGTCAAGGGTAGGTTGTGCCGCCAGCGGAGGGGGAGGTCGGGGTTGGAGATGAAGTACCGCCCAACGGCAATAATGTCACCCTTCTCCTCCGCGGTCTTGATCGCGAGCTCGCGCGTGTACGCGCCCGCGGTGATTAGCGGCTTCGGCGCCCAGATCTTGCGCAGGAAGTCGTTCGACTCGCGCTCCTCGAGGTCCTCGTCGCGGAGGATGGCGAAGCCCTGGGCGCGCGGCTCGACGAGGTGGAGGTAGGCGAGGTCGGGGTGGCGGGTCTTGAGCTCGGTGGCGAAGTAGGAGAATTGGGGGAGGGGGTCGGCCATGCGCATGTCTGGAAGGGGTGTCAGGGGGGAAGGAGGGGGGAAGGTGGGGGGAGGGGCGCACCCTGGAACTTGCCCCACGGGCTGAGGCGAATGCCTGTCTTTGTCGCGCCAATGGCCTTGACGATGGCGTCGACGACCTCGAGGCCGAAGCGCGAGCGGTTCTCGATCGACCCGCCGTACTCGTCCGTCCGGTGATTAGATACGTCTTGCTGTGCGGAGGTCAGTCTCTCGTCGCTTCTCCTAACTCGCGGCACGCACCAAGAACTGATCAATGAGGTAGCCATTCGCGCCGTGGATCTCGACACCGTCAAAGCCGGCGCGCTCGACCGCGTTCTCGGCAGCAGTCGCGTACCACTGCACGTACTGCTTGATCTCGGGGATGGTGAGCTCGCGCGGTGTCTCGTCGTGGCCGGTGAGCTTGATCGCGGAGGGGGCGACGTAGTCGAAGGAGGGGTCTTCCGCCTTCAGCTCAGCCGCAACAGCCGCGCGTCCGAGGGCCCAGAGTTGGAGGAAGATGAAGGAGCCCTCGGCGTGAACGGTGTCAGTGACCTGGCGCTCGGTGAGTGCGATCGCCTGGTAAGATATGTCTTGACACGCACCTCCTTCCACTTGCTGATCTGCTCGTCGCTCCAGATGCCGGGGACATTCGTGTAGCCGCCGGCCTGCGGGGAGATGAAGGTCGCCTCGGTGATGAGGAGCGTCCCGGGCGTGCTCCCGCGCTGCTTGTAGTACTCCTTCACATTCGGGAGAGGGACGTGCTCAAACTTGGTGCCTCGGAAGCGGGTGAGGGGCGCAAGGACGACGCGGTGGGCAAGCGTCAGATCGCCGACCTTGATTGGCTGGAAGAGTTTGGGGATTGCGGAGGAGGACATGATGGGGGAGAATTGCTATTGTGAGTCTCCACCCATCGCCTCGCCTTTTATCCAGAGCGATCGCGATGTTTCCGAGCGGGATTTATCATCATGGATGTCGAAAGATGAGGAAGCATGCGAGCCAGTTGGTTCCGGGCGCGGCA
>JAMQCK010000126.1:0-58016 GCA_024196135.1 Pleurotus ostreatus/Saccharomyces cerevisiae fusant | reverse complement strand
TATGGCTGTCTCCCACCCTTCAGACGAGTACCTTGAAGTCGACAAGCAAGGAAGTCCCCAAGACGCGATGATGGTGAAGGGGGTCCGGGGAATGATGCTAGCCACGTGCGGGTGGTTTATGAGCGCGGGGTAGAGTCAGGCCGCTTATCATCCTTTCTCTTCCTGCCGTCGGGCGTCGCTCGGCAACATTCGTGCTGAGTCGGACGCTGGTGCCTGCGCTCTCGGGGTATAAAGGTACGCGGGGAACGACCAAGATGTCCGCAATATTCGTCTTCTACCGTCTGTCGACAATGTCCTCTACGACTACCTCCAAGGTTATACTGCGCCCCCGCCCATACGACAAGTTCAGCGGGCGCCTCATGCTATTACCCTTGCTCCCCATCCGCAAGCCCCCCGTCCACCTACCATCGGAAGTGTGGGCACGGATACTGGACTACGTCCTGGACGACACGCGGGAGACGGCGGAAGCTTGGAATCTTTTGTTAGTGAACAAGGAGCTGAAGGTATGTCGTGTGCTGACTTTCCCCCCGCAGCAAGCACTGATCAAGTCCTCAGGAAATCGCCCTCCCCCTCCTGTATCACACCATTCGCATATCCCATCTTTCGTCCCTCGACAAGCTATACAAGCACCTGCACGAATGCGACGAGAAGTGGGACTCCATTCGGCGGATACCCTACTCGGCGCCCGGACGATGGGTGCAGGTCCTCGATCTTATTCAGCTGGAGTTCACGGGACGAGCGCAAGCTCTCAAGCTTGACTCGCTCCTGACCCAGCTCTTCCCGCTCCTTCCGCACCTCGCGAAGTTGAGCTTGAACCCCTCCTTCGTCATGAGCCGACGACCTATACTGGCTCTGGCGGACCGATGGGAGTCGCAACACCTACGGTCTCTCTGCGGGATCACCTACGTCCCTTCTGCTACGGGCCAGGACGAGCCCATCCTCAAGTTGGTCGCATCGTGCCCCAACCTCGAGGAACTAGAAGTAATTGGCGGCGGTCCAGACCCCACCGAGCTCGACTTCGCCTCCAGCGTGGTTGATGAGTCCATCGTCAAGACCCTCAACCTCCCCCATCTCCACACACTTTCCCTGATATCGCTCCACAACTCGACCCTCCTCATGTCTCTCTTGCAATCACCCCTCCCATCACTACGCAAGCTGACGGTCACGCCATACGACGACGTGCCCTTCCCCGCCTCTCTTGTATCGCAGCTTATCTTCACGCACGGGAAGGAGCTCAAGTCCCTCCTGCTCTTCACCCCCAAGTCGTGGCCCACACGTCTCCACCCATCTCCCGTGGACCTGCTCAGCACGTGCCCCCAGCTGCGACACCTCTCCCTCGAGAATCCGCTGCCGGTGCTCCGTCTGGAGCCAGGCGCCACGCACCCACTTCGGATGCTATCCATCCCTCGCCCGGCAAGTGACTGGTGGCCTGTATTGGAGAAGCTGCTCCCTCGCCTTCCTGAACTCTGCGTACTGCGGATGCGGGATGTGCGCTGGCTTCGCAAGGGCGTTGCCGGGCGAGCGCAGGAAGCGGGCTTGCAGGGTCAGATGAAGGCTTGGGGCAAGCGGTTGGCGCGATATCATATCCAAGTCGTCGATGCTGACTGGAAGTCGATGCCGGACCGTGCGTGAGAGGTGGGTGGCTTGGAGGCGAGGTGTATATATCCATGCGGAGGAGGACATACTGGCCATTTAGGTGTAGCTGTAGATATGTTGTAGTATAATACCAATGAACTTACTAGTATAGTTGCTGTCGTAGCCTAGCCTGACTTTTGTTTGAGCATGAGGCCGAGTAAGGTGTGTTTTGCTTTGTAGGTATCCAAGCAACACCGTTCTAACGACCTTCATTTATCCTTTCCTTCGCTTTACTTATGTCCGGCTGGACCATGACTGAGCGAGAAGCCCTTTCAGTGCCTTCTGCATGTCGCGTGTCCATAGGACAAGGCGTCCTTAGAAGACCGTTCGGCATGTTCCGTTGCAACATACAGAAGCCTAATGGGGATGACCTATGACCATTCATGGTGTTTGTGCGTCGTTTGCCTTGAACTTCGCGCGCGCGTTGTTGTGACCCATGCAGGCCACACACAGAACAGCATATAAGTAGCGGTCTACCTTCTGCCATCCAAGCCACCTTCCCGCTCCTCGTCCTCCGGCACCTTGCCCCTGCCCACGCCACACAAACTCAACCCTGCCACCCGCCACCAAACCCTCCGCCATGTCACTCCTCGAGATCTCCTGGGGCGACTACACCCAGAAAATGTGGTCCCTGGACAAGACCGCCCGCGGCCACCCGCAACACCTCACCGCCGGCTACATGCGCCCCGTGAAGGGCAGCGAGCGGAAGCGCCACCCACGCGTATACGTCGCGGAATACGGGGCCGCCGGGTCCATCGAGCTCATGCCTGTCGTGATGAAGTTCGCGTGGAATGATGCGGAGCGCGCGGCCCTTGATAGGGAGTACAGGTTATATGCGCAGGAGTTGCATCCTTTGCAAGGGCGCGTCGTGCCGAATGTGTATGGCTACTTCGACGGTCGCGACGCGAAGAATGGACAGGCCTGCAGTGTGCTGGTGATGCAGTATTGCTCTGGCGGACCTGTATACCGCACAGATTTTCATCGGTAAGTCTGCGCCACAATCGCCACTGGAATATATATTGACGAATTTCATCCAGACCGGATATGCAGGCGATTCTTGCGCAAATACTAAGCAGAAATGTTAGTGTGAACGAACTACTGAGCGAGGACCACTTCGTCCTCACGAAAGAGGGCGACATCCGTGTCGTTGGCTTTGCGAGCGCCAAGACGGTCGACCGCTCTGCCCCTAGCCGCCAGCGGCGGCCATCGAACGCACACCCTTACGGAGTGGCTACCACACCGTCGCATCATACCACGAAAGACCCGGGCTTTGGACGTTTCGCGAGCCCTATGCCTCACGGGTACCCTGTCTACGGCAACACCGGCCCATATTAGAGCGATAATTGCATGACCCCGAGACGATGCAGGAATGTCGACGAACTCATTATTGTTAGACGATCAACTCACATAGTGCATCATAGATACCTCACCGCATTGTATGGATTGTACATACTCACTGTATTATATCATCGAATTTTGACAGCTCTATAGACCATCCATAACTTGCCCGTCAGCAAACGGATCCCGCAAAGCCTCAGTCTCTGAGAACTCCCGTATGACCTCCATCCTCGAGCACAGGTGATCCGCGCCCTCCTCAACCGCAGCAGGCGTAAGCCCAACAACACGCAGTGGATATCCGGCATCTCTGCGCAGGTCCAGCATACCGCAAAGCCGCTCCCAATCCATCGACGGCGACGACACCTCCACGACCCCCAAGTTCGGCATCCGTTGCCCCTCCGGCGTCCTCGCCAACATATCCGCGAGCACCTCCCCGCCCCTGCAGACATTGACCAGGGTGAGATGCCGCACGGTCGCCAGGACATTGTGCAGGTGGCTGCAGATGCACAGGGCCTCGCAGCCGCGCCAGGGAGGATTGTCGCAGCGGTGCCCTTTGTAGTGTTTGGTAGCGATGGTGAGGGACCGGAGCATGGGCTGCTCGGGGATGGCAAGGTCGTCGAAAGACTCTGGTGCGTTGCCGAAGAAACCTTCTAGGTCCCTTCGCTCCCGCGCGTATAGAGTGATGTGCTCCAGCATTGGTGCGCGCAGGACTGCGGGCCAGAAGGACGTGCTTCGCCTGCGACCGACGACCTGCGTAAGGCGACGCAGACGGGGCGCGTCAATGGTGTCCATTCCGTACGCGGATGTGTTCACTGGGATGAGCTGACCGTGCACGAAGATCTCCGTTAGGTTATGAACGACGTCCAATGCGCTATGAAGGCACGCGGACGCTACTGTCGTTGGATATGGTGTAATCTTCAATGAGGCTGTGTTCTCGGGTATATGCAGAGGGAAGACGTCGAGTGCACCGGAGAGTTGGATGTGCACATGCGTCAGGTTCGGTGTTCCTCCAGCGAATACGGTCATGGGCATCAAGGCCTGCTGAACGGCTAACGGTGGCGTGTGAAAATTGAGAGTGAACTTCAGGTAGAGCAGTTCAGGCGCAGCAAGGTCGCGAAAGCAGGTCGAGATGCGATGAAGGCCTTCTACCGTTCTTCCGTCAATGGCAAGGTAACGGATTCTCCCAATATGTGGTAGAAGGAAGGGCAGGAAGGCGTCGACGTCGTTCGAGTCCGTCAGCCGAACGTATAGCGGGCACGCGCCGGAGCGTGTCAGATACGCGCGCATGCGGCTGAGCGGATGGCGTGGGCGCGCGCGAGGGTGTTGTATTGTGACGCACGTCCACAATGTCGGCGTTGCTAGAAGCACACTCCGCCATCGGCGGCATACCTGCTGCGGGACTCTCAGCCTCGGGCGCTCCTTCAGATCGACGGGCAGACACGTACCTCAAGCGTCACCAGCACCAGTTGCGCACTTTCGTGCACGCTCTTCACGGTCGTGTCGAAGATGTCTGCGATGAGTTCGTTGGGGAGGCCGTGGATGGCTGCCTCGCTGAGCTCGAGCTGCTGCTGAATTCCCATGGGCATCGTGTCGCGTGTTGGCATGCAGGTGGTGGAGATAGGGGAAGAGACAGATGACCAGCACCGCACTGGTCCCCTTTATATGCTCGGTGAAGCGAAGCTAGCGCCTGTCTGATGCTCCCGTTCCGAGATAATGACCGCCTCGACTGCGACGGTTCTAGTCATGAAATTACATACTGATCCATTCGTCCTCCGAGTCGCTCAAAAGGAGCGGAGAAGAGAGGTCTTCAACATCCTAGCAAAGCAACTTCCGCGGAGGTATCGAGCCGAAAAGACCTCGCAAACTAAGAAAGCTCAGGGAAGACCGGTCCTGGGGGCAGTGAGGTTGTGAGAGCGTAGAGGGACGTAGAGCGGAAGCAGCAAAGGATGCAGAAAGGCCGGAAGATGAACAGAAAAACGATGCCGAGATCGTCGTGCAGGCACAATCCGAGTCGGCTGTGCCGTCAAAGAGTTCCAAGTTGACGCCCATTGTCAATTTCGGAGTCAAGTGATCGCTCTCCCTTTTTGTGACATGTTCAATTTGATGGTAATCACGTGTTGTGACTTGACGTGGGTTGCCACGCGGAACTCGACGCGTCTCTACTAGGTTGTCGTCCACCATCGCGCGTCACCAAACTTCTCCTTGTGCCAACTCAAGGGAACTCTGTGAAGAACATGGCTATGTCAGTTGTCGACTCAAACGTTCGCATTGGCCCCCTGGTCGCGACTCGGACCTGTAATTCTTGTCGAGCTGTTATCGACGACCCGTCGTACCAGTACAAAGCCTGCACGAAGTGTCTCGAGAAGAGCCGAGCGTATGGCAAGAGGTACAAGGAGAAGAAGAAGCTGGAAAAGGAGCAGCGCGATGGCTTGCAGCTTGCAGCCACCACCTCTGGGAAAGTCACGAAGGTGAAGAGCGAACCCAAGGCGAAGATACAATTATCCGCTGTTAGTACAATATCACCAAGTCTGCTCAATACTGTATACTGACGAGAAGTAACCCACAGCAACATGAGCCTCTTGCGTCAGAGTACTGTAACGCACAAGAGCTCTTCGCGTGGATCAAGCGGACGCATACACCACGGCGACAACTGACCTTCGAGGGCTGTTATCGCATCGTCGACATCGACCAGAATCACGCAGCTCGCGTTATCGAGGTGGCACAGAAGCTGCGGGACGAGACGAGCGTCTCATTCGCGTAAGAACCCCTTCAACCTTTCTCACTGACACCTCATCTAACCCTTCCCCAGCCTCAAACCGTTCAGGCGCGCGACGAACCCTCAATCCACGAGGTTCACCTCAAAGTACCGATGTCTATGCGGCAAGCGAGAAGGGGACACGTCCTCCATTTCGGTGCCTCAGAGCGGAAAGCCAAAGTTGAACGGCACCGGCAACCTGAAGGTGTGGATGTCGCAGGCGAAAGCCTCCACGGACTGCGGTGGGGAGGTCAGCATCGCCGTATGCAAGGACACCTCGCACAAGATCCTGCCTGGGCAGAGGATAACGATAACCATTACACACGATACTGAGCCATGAGGCGTCGCTGTGTTGTCTCGGATTTACTTAATCTTCTTGACGCTGCTCTTGGATTGGCCAGTTATGAGTTCGTGCGCATAGCAATTGCTATATACATCACATTAGACAACTACTTTACGACCTATTATTCGTCATCAGAGAATACCATATCTTGCTCGCCCTCGTCCATGTCGTCCGCCTGAGAGGCGGACAGCCTGCGGTCATCATCTGCCGACTGGGTATATACAGCGTTCAGGTTACCAAGAAAAGAGGGTAAACCGTATCGCTTGAAATGCGGCTGCAGGGAGAAAGCTGAAGGAAAGGGTGCTGGCCTTGGGGAAAGGTGCTGCGACGCCAACGAGGGTTCTGTCGAAGGCGGAGCTGGAGGTTCGTCAAGGGGTTCGCGAGCCTGAGAGGCTACTTTTGCGCAGTCCGGTACAAGCGCTAGGGCCGCGGACGCTTTATTCACTGGTCGGGTGTTGCACGCATTCTCCCTCGTCGTCGATGAAGCGGACAGCGAAGGCACAGGCGGCGGGACTGAGGGAAGAGGTGGTGGAGACGGTAGATCAGACGGCGGCGGAGGTGGAGGTGAATCTGGAGGCGGCAATGGCGGCGGAGAACCTGAAGGTGGTGGCGGAGTAGAGCCTGGAGGGAGTGGTGGTGGAGAGCCGGACGGTGGCTGGGGTGGCGGAGCGTCCCATGAGAAAAACGGTGGAGGCATTCCATCGAACAGGGGAAGTGTAAATCCATTGTAGACGCTGAGATGGTCCGACGAGAATAGGTCGGGAGGGTATTTCGCCCATCGACGAGGCATCTGAGGCTCTTGGGGCGTAAGGACGTCTGGCTCAGCGTGCTGGGCTGGCTCGGAATCTTCTTCTGAAGGAGGCGACGTAAAGCTAACGTCCTCTACGCCTTCGTCGTGATGGACGGCGAAAGACTCGTCAGGATGGTACTCCTCAGGTACATTGTCTCCTTCAACGATAGCACGCACGCGCTCGCGGGGGTCTTCCGCGCTGTACCACCCCGGAGGGTACCCCCAGATCATCATGTTCTCCAACCACGGCCGCTGCCCATCCGTGCCCAGCGCCTCGCGCAATCCCTCCCCGCGCACCTCGCCCGGCTGGAACTCGTTCAACCAGCGCAACCGCTGACCGCGCCACTCCTCGACCACCCAAAGACGCCCGCCAGAGCCCGATGCACTCGCACTCCCGCGATAGAAATCGTGCATCTGACGGGACAGGGCGACGAGCGGGCGCGAAATGGGATCGGGGCAGGCGGCGAGGATGTGTTCGGGGGAGCCGCAGTTGAAGCAGCGCGAGCGGGAGGGGTGGGAGTTGGTCGTGTTCGCGTCCTCTTCGTCTTCTTCACCCAGCACATCGTCCGTCACGCGCTCGTAGACACCGCGGAAGGTATACCCCGGCTCTCCCGGGAAGTCTTGTTCGAAGTAGAGGCAGTGGGAGGGGACAAGCTTCAGCTGCTCTTCTATGTGCTCTTCGAGTCGGCGTCTGTATTCGTCTTCGCCGCCGCCTGCTCCTGCCTCCACCTCTCCAGCGCCTCGGTCACCGTCTGCGCGTCCCATCGGCCCTTCGCTACCTCCTTGCCGTCGATGTGCAGCGCGGGGATCCAGTACACATACTTTCGCTTCCAGGACTCCTGGCCGGGAGCCTGAATGTTGATCGTCTCGAGCTCGAAGTCGTGCTGGGGGGCGCATGTCAGCTTGAGATGTGTATGGGGGTAAAGAAGGGTCAGGTGGCAGGGAAAGGGGGAGTGATAACAGGGAAAGGTAGAGGGTGGCAGGCAAAGGTGGACACCTCACAGTTTTCCGTACTTGTGCAAGCTCCGCCTTTGCGATCTGGGCAGGAGGTCAGCGCTGAAGGTCCCCGCTATCGGGAGTACAGGACACACGTCGCAAAGCGAGCAGTTTGGACCGCTGAAGAGACGAAGACGAGGTATGCGCGCCGCTGCTGCTCGAGCTGCCATGGCAAGGTGAGGTCACGCCACGTGCGGCTCAGAAAAGGTGATTGCCGAATCCGAGAACAATGGACGCGTCTGGGTCCGTGTGCAGCTCTCTCTTTCACTCTCCGAAATCTTCAAAGTGGCGGACTCTTGAGCCGTAAGAGCAGTCCAACGCTTATGTGTTTTCGCTAAGTAGCAATGGCCGTATATTGAAGCGCGTGACCACCAGTATCTAATCCTCCTTTGTTCAACCTTCGCCCCGGCTTCCTGCACCATGGCCTCCCTCTGCACAGATTTCCGTAAATTCGCAGGTATCAAATCAGTTGAAAAAGTTGTACTCGGCGCGGCGGACGCGTTGGAAAGGGTAGAAGGGGAGGGAGAGGGAGGGAGTCGACAATTCTCGCCTTCCGCCGGATGTCTCACGGTCAGGTAACACATAACGTGATCAATGTTGAACTTCGGCGTCAACGTTCAGTATACTGATACATCACTTGGGCTCCAGGCTTGATACACCGCGTACCCTCACCCGTCGCATCGAGCCCTTGGCGCCGCCGCTTCTGCTGCTGCCCCTTCACGTCACCATTCTAATGCTGCGAATCTGCCCTGACGCTCGGGGTCATTCTCTTCGAGCCATTCGCAGCTCTGCCGATAAGGACAGGATCTATGAAAGAGGTGAGATGAGCACAGTACTCTGTCCTGACTCACCCGCATCGCCGGTCACGCAGTTCCTCTATCACACCCTCAGGCTCGCGGTCTCCGTGCCACCACTTCGTGAACTTCTCGAGGTGCCTATCGAGCATGCCGTCATCCATAGGAAACACAGCTTTGTCGAATGGGTCTCTTTCATCTTTCGTGTAATACTCCAGTTGAAGATCCGGCGACACCTTGACGTCGAAATCCTTTCGTACCCTACTAGTACAAAACCGCTCGACCAAGTCCTGCAGGCAGGTCCTGGGGCTCGACTGCTGGTGGATCACCTTCAAGCGCCCATTCTCATCGAGTGCTCTCGTTGGGAATGGCTGATGTGGGTTCAGGTCAAGCAGCTTCCAAAGCTGCTCGAAGTCGAACGATGGGCCCAGCAGCGCCGACAGAAGGCGATGGTAACACATAAGCTGGATGTGATTTGGGGAGTGTGCGGCGCTCTCATCGTGAATAGCATTCCGTGCATCTCGCGTCTTGATGTCAACCAGTTCGAGGATCAGCACCTCCTTTCGGTGGTGGCTTTCGCTGCATGGGAGTGAGATATGAGTAGAGGTAAGATGCCCCGACGCACGCTTTGGCGCTGTGACCTTCACTGGCATCTTGTGATTTCTCCTCAGGAGGCTCCGAGGATTGAATCGCCCCTGGAGATCCTTCGTCACGCCTCTTCCGAATTATATCCTGCAAGCGCGTGAGTGAGGAAGAGTTTCTCTACTAGAAAGCCGGCTCGTACAATGCTGCCCATTACGACCGTCCCGTTCATGACTCCAAAGACAGGAGTCTCGGTAACTTGATACTGATACTGAACGACATCAGCGGTGATATACCATCGCAGATCATAAGACTTACCTCGCTGAAGACCAGTTTCGCCAGACGTTCAATCAGAATTGCCATCCTGCGATGAACATAAGCGCGAATAGGGTAAGTCGCCGGGACTCCCGTACTTCATTCCCATTCTTTCTTCACGGTTCTCTATCGCGGTGCTATCAGTCGATGTGTTCCGGGAATGTCCACCAGGATTGCTCCTCGAAGCGCCGTATGACAGCTGATCAAGATGTATCGCCTACATGAGAGTAAGCGATTGCCAGCCTGGCGTTCTATGAAGGAAGGAAAGCGTGCCGTGCCCCGCTCTTGATTCCTCTTAGCCCCCGCAAGGCTACGATGGTCAGCCTTGATCTGCTTGCTTTTCCTGGAAGTAAAGCCTTCCTGCACGCTCGAAGCCTTGTCCTGAAGCATCTGATATTCGCTTTGCTGCTCGCAGCTTTACGATGGAAGCCATATCAATGCCTTGAATGCATCGCAAACGCGGGTGAATGACATACTAGGCTATTCCGCAGATTGCGGACACGGTCGTATGCCGTTCATTGAGAGACAGTTCTCGGGGAACAAACTTCGCGACAACGCTTGGTGTGCCTTGTCGATCATCTGGAGGATCCTCCGCTGTAGCGACTGCCCCAGGAGATGCATCGCTGTCCGCGGTTGTCGACCCGGTAACGCCGTGAAAAGCCTCGTCAATCATGATATCAATCGCAGCCAAAGTCTCTTCTGACAAGTCCGCAAAGTCGTCAAAGTCAGCGTATGAGTCTTGCGAGGTCATGATCCGGCGTCACCAAGAGGGGAGGCAGCACTACAAGAGCTGGCGGCGCGCAGCGTCGCTGCCTATATATGAGAAACCGAGTACGTCGGGGGCACATGATGAGCGCCCATCCACAACATATACCGAATCTGTCACCCCAGACTACGGAAAGCTGTGTTTTCACGTAACATTTCTCCATTCATTGGCGGGGACGGGCAGCTATTGAATCCTCCCAAACTGGATAGAAGGTACCGAGGGACGCCCGCCTCTGTTGTGCATGACCTTCACAAGCGTTTTGTCATATTCACAATAGCAGGCATAGCGGTGTTTCTGCCAGAAACAGCCTGGCCGCATAGAAAGGCTGTAGCGAGTGCGTACGTTAGTTGTCGATGCGTAGTGTTGAAGTTCAATGGAGTCGGCACTTGCCGTAGTCACGCGGTCACGCTGCCGCGATCCTGGCAAACCTTGTACATATCCGACGGCCCCCTTGCTGCTTTGGTGCTACATCCAACCCGCGAAAAGTCTATTGAAGTCTAAGGAGCGTGAATACCGTACAGTCAGATCAGCTATCTACATAGCAGCCAAACTGCACGACAGAGTACACGAAAATGGCGGGTATACACACATACGTTGCGCTAAAAACTGCAGGAGGGGAAACACGGGAACACTGCTGTCGACGGAACACGTCAAGGATATGTAATGCATAAGTAGCCAGAGCGAATCGAAGAGTGAGAGCTCGAGTCGAATGAGAAGCTTGAAGCTGAGAAAGCTGGAACGAGAAAGACCATTGAGAAGGGAGACCGGACGTTACAGCGAGGAGAAACTGAAATTTGATGCCTGAGAGAGAAATGCGTGACGATGTACATACACGGCTAGTCCAGATAGAAATATGCGTAAGGCGAAGAGGAGCGGAAGCGGGTATCACAGCCGGAGGACGAAGGAGCAGCAGCGTCCCATACTACCGTGATTCAACGAGAGGCGGCGTTCGCCTCATCCTCCCATGAACCCATCCGGAGGAAGCGCGCAAGCACCTCCTCGGACCCGCGTTTAAACAGGTCGACACCACGCGCCGGATCGAATACACGAGCGGCCTTCTTCGCAGTGGGAGCACCGATAGGGTGCCCCTCAGGCGGCGACACAGGTCCAATGGACGAGGGCGGAGACGTGATGTTCGACTCATTCGAGACCTGACGCGACATACTGGCGGAGGCGGTGGGCGTAGACTCGACAGAGGCAGGCGGCGACGTCGTCTTGATACGGCTGACGGTGCGCGACGACGGCGGGCTGGTCTGCGTCACAGGTGACTGGCGGCGAGGCGGGGTCGTGCTGGAGCCTACAGCGGGCCGAGCGGAAGGAGACGTCTGAGCGGGCTTCAAGGCGCGCTTAGGCGCATTTGTCGTGGGATAGGCAAACTCGCGAGGCGACACCAAAGGTGACGTCCTCTTCTCGGTCTGGCCGTTCATCGGCGACAGGCCAAGGCCACCAGCATCACTCACCGAAGCGGCTGGCAGCAACGCAGGCCCACGCGCACGCTGCACCTTCTTCTCCTGGACTACCGACGGCGGCACGACCACTGCAACTTGCACGGCCACTGTCTTCGTCTCCACCGTATCCGTCTGCACCCCAAACGACCTATACGACTTCCGCTTGCTCTGGAAGCTGTAGCTCGACGACACCGACGAGCCGCTTCTCGAGCGCCTCGACGAGGACGACCGCGACCCGTGGTCAGAGCTATACGCCCGCGGTCGCGGTTGTACGTCGTCATCCTCGCTATCCTCCTCGTCATCTCCATCCACCGCGCTCATGTCCGACCGCTCCTCCATCTTCCTCCGCCAGCCCTGCTCGTCGAAGGGTGACACGGGGCGTGCGCGTGCCGCAGGCGGCGGTGGGCGCAACTTGTCCGCGTACTTTTGAATGCTCGGCACCGTGTCCCACGCATTCGCAAACGCCAACGTCCTCGGCAACCCATGCACCGGCGGCGACGCCCTCGGCGTCCTGTCGCTGTCCGACGCGCGACTGGGGGTATCCCACACCCTCGTCGGGGACGTCATCTGCACCGCGGGCACGCCTGGCGTAGGCTGTTGCGCCTCAGGCTCAGGCTCGACTTCCGGGAGCGGAATCTTGAACTCGGACGGCGAGGGCGACTCGCCGTGCGGGAACACGCGCCCCGGTTTGGCGCGCGGTTTCTCCTCCCAAGGGAAGACGGGCTTGACCTTGTGCCTGTCAGGGTGTTCGTCCTCGCCCGTCACGCGACGGTAGTGCCCTTGCAGCTGAAGCTCGACAGGAATCTCCGGCGGCGGGGGTGGAGAGAACAGCCCACGGCTATCTGCCGGAGGGCTCACAGCGGCAGCGGTTGTGGGTGCACCAGGGGACGGCGTCTTGTTGAGTATATGCGGGGGTTGCGGAGCCGAGTCCCAAGCGTTTGGGAAGTAGGTATCCGTCGGGAATGCGTTCGCGGTCGGTGGGACGTTCGGCGGTGGTTCGCGAGCAGGGTTCCAGAGCAACTTCGGCGGGGATGGTGGGCGCGGCGGCTCCGAAGAACGACGGCGCTCGTGCTGCTGGATATCTTGCCCCTGCCACTGATGGGGCTGAGGAGTTGACGGGGACTGATGATCACCAGACTGCGGGTGCTGTTGCTGCTGCTGTTGGTCGTGACCTGCTCCGTGATTGTGATGTTCATGCTGGGTGTGCTCGTGATGCCCTTGCGTCTGAGCATGGGGTGTATGCTGACCATCGTGACTACGCTCGTGGTATACCTCCTCAGGGTGCGCCTGCTCGTACTGGTATTCCTTGCGCTGCTGCTCGTACTGCCGGAACTCGTGTTGGTATCGTTGGATAGGGTCCGTAGGCGGCTCAACAAAGTACGGCTGTTGCGATTGCTGCTGCCCAGGCGCCTGGCTTTCAGGCTGAGAAGAAGGTTGCCCTTGTTGCGACGATTGTGTAGGTGCGTTATCAAACAGGAGGGAATGACCAGGTTCGTATGGCTGCGTCGGCGCTGTGGAGATATTGCTGGAGTAGGAGCCTTGACGAGAGGGACCGGGAGTGACTTTCGGCAGCGACACAGTCGATAAGCGAGGACTTGACGGAACTTCACTGGGTGCAGGCGTCGGCGATGCCTGGGTAGGGGTACCGCCAGGGGACGAACGAGAAGGGGGAGCAGGATAAGACGGATGACCGGGTTGCTGCGTCAATTGAATGGCATGCTTGATAGGCGAAGAAGTATTGTCAGAGGGCTGAGGTGGTGGACGCATGAGGTCAATACGACCGTCCAGTGGCATACTCCTATATTCGCCACCTTGTTTGGGACCCTCCGGCGGCGGCACTCCAGCAGCGTTCAGGCCCTCGATAGCGAGTCGACGCAGTTGATCGAGCCCGAGCGCACCTCCCGCCTTCACAGCGGGAGTCGAGGCCAAGTCCTTGTCACCAGTACCAGCCTGCGCATCCCAAGAAGCGACATATTTGCGCACTTCGAATTGGGACGTCGTCGCAGGGGTTTCCGCGCGATAGTGCCTATCGTAGACAGCATACCAGCGATCAACCAGCGCATCGTAGTCGTACGCGCGCTTGAGACCCGGGTCCGCGTCAGGCTGACGGCCAACAAATGAATGCCTATATGCGAGGTTGTTCCATGGCTTGTGCGGACCGATGAAGTGGATGGCAGAGATCTGGGAGCCATACCGCTCGTATGCAGGAGCGTACCTGCATATATGCGCTATTAGATACGATTATGAGAGGCGAGTGATAACGCACGTATATGCGGCTGTCGGCGTAGTGTTATACGTGAAGCTCAGCCGGTTCCAGTTCTCGCCTCGCCATTCGTTCAACAGGCCCTGATCGCCGCCGTCCCAAGAGCCTTTCGACTTGAGCAGCTCGCGCAGTTCGTTGAATTTGTCCTCGCCAGGAGAGAAGACAAGTACGCCAGAGTTGAATATATCCGGCCAGCCTACGTCCGGGACCGCAGAGAATTCGTGGGGGAGTGCAAAGAGATGAGAGAGCGGACGGACAGGGAGGACATCGGCGTCGAGGAATATTATCTTCTCGTACTGGGTGAGGCGGAATATATGCAGCTTTGTAAGGACAGTGTTGAGATCCGGGCGACCTATGAAGCAGGTGATCAGCGACGGCACATACGCAGAGGCATTTCCGAGCCCAAGGGCTCCACTGTGGCGAGTCAGCTGGATCGACGCGTCAAGACGCGCCGAGTATAGCGAGGGACGCCCGGAATACGGAGGGGTGACGGATGTGCCGGCTCATGCGGGGCCCCAGCCCATCGAAGCGCGTCCTGAGGCGGTATGGAGGGAAGCGCTCACCAAGCAGCCTTAGGCCCTTGTCGTCTTCTTGCTCGATGATCTCGACGCCGACGACGACGTTGAAGGCACCCCTGAGGGCCTTGATCGTGGACACATCGACGGTTTCCGGAGTGACGAGGCAGACGGTCTGAAAGTGTTCATGGGGTTCATGCGCGTCCTTGGGATGGAGGTCGGCGATGGCGGCGACCTGGGCGAGTGCGCCGGGGAGGTATCGGTCGGAGGTGACTAGGGTAACGAATGCATTCGGGACGGCCATAGGCGCAGCGCGAGAGGCGCCGGCGGGGGAGGGCGGATGTGGGGGTTCGGGGAAGAGATGCAAATTTGAATTTCTTGCGTTTATTCATTCACTTTACGTTTCCGTCAAATTTCTGCCCATCAACAAACGCGTCGCCGCGCCGAAGGCGAGACCAGGGCGAGGAATGCGGACAGAAGACGGCGGTCTGCGCCTTCTCAGAGGTTGCTTGGGTGTTCTGGATTCCATACATGTCCTCCTAACGCGACATTACACGTCAATGGCACCCAATGAGCATTCAGGCAGAAGAGCACAAGACATGCGGGAGAAAAGCGCGGAGTTGTATTCACAGATGGCGAGCGAGCAGATTCCCCCGAGGACGAGTTGGGCGGGAGAGAGGAGAGCGCGTCGCGACGGCCGACGTGCGCGCCAGGCACGCCCGTAAGCGCTCGTTCTGCGAGGGGAAGAGCGGGAGAGCGCCGGGCGTGACGTCACCTACTATTACCGCACGTGAATTTTGTCTTCTTGTCTTCGCGATTGACCGTCGAGTACGACGTCGGCCTCAACGAGCCCACGACCGTGCCCTCGCAAAATGCATAGCGAGTGCTGCTAGCCAACAGACTCCCCATGGCATTCCGGCTCACATTCGTCCTCCGGGGCCTCGGCAAGCAACATCCGAGCATACGCTTCTCGACCTTCCGGCATGGATCGTCATCGTCGTCCTCCTCCAAGCAATGGACGCGATACCCGTCGTTCTTCATCCCCGCTCCTGTTCGACGATATTCGCTTTTGAAGACCGCACTATGGGTCATTCCTCTGACCACCGGTCTTGCCCTCCACTTCGCCCCACGACCCAAGTCCACCGTACCCAACTTCTTCGCGTCTCCCGGCCTCATACCCTGCCGTCCTGCGAATGAGCTTCCGGATGTCCCCCCACGGAGACGGAAACGGGAGATACTCAAGGAGCGCGTCCTCCGGTTCTGGCTGGAGTACATCTGGGAGCCCATCCTGACAGCGAAGCGCTTCGTATACCTCTGCTGTCTCTTCGTCCCGGTCATCGTCACTTCACCCATGCTCTTGGTGGGCGATCCTGACAAGAAGCTGATGGACGAGCGCTGGGGAGCTGTCTGGTGGTATGACCTGCTGGTGTACATGATGGAGGCAGCGGGCCCGACGTTCATAAAGGTGCGTTCAAGCGCGCTTCGCACTTCCGATCTGGGCGCTGACTTGCATCTAGCTCGCACAATGGGCGGCCTCTCGTCGCGACCTCTTCCCCGTTCTTCTGTGCGAGCGCATGGGCTCTATGCACTCCAACGCTCATCCTCATCCGATGTCGCATACGGTGGCTGAGATCGAGGCCGTCTTCGATCGCCCCTTCGACGAAATATTCGAGGAGTTCGACGAGACGCCCATCGGCGCCGGTGCCATCGCTCAGGTCTACCGCGCCACACTCAAGAACGGTCTCGTGCCCCCGTCGTACATCGCGCGCCGCCGCCAAGCCAAGACCGCCCCCGTCGCCGCCATCACCCCGGTCATTCCCCCTTCCGTTTTGCCTATAGAGGATGACCTACCCGTCGCGCCCGCCACGGCCGTCGCCATTAAGGTCTTGCATCCTAGAGTAGAGAAGACCATCACCCGGGACCTCACGATCATGACATTTTTCGCCAACATAATCAACTGGCTGCCTGGCATGGAGTGGATATCGCTGCCGGAGGAGGTGCAGGTCTTTGGTGGCATGATGTTCCAGCAGATTGACTTGCGACACGAAGCGGACAACCTCTTGACGTTCGAGAATAACTTCGCGCCGAGGAATCTGTCCGTGTCGTTCCCTCGTCCGCTCAGCGAGTGGTCGACTCGGGAGCTGCTGGTAGAGGAGTACGTCAAGGCTATCCCGCTAGAGACGTTTCTGAAGAACGGTGGCGGGCCATTCGACGCTATACTGGCGACGAGCGGTCTTGACACCTTCTTGAACATGCTTCTGCTCGACAACTTCGTACACTCCGACTTGCATCCCGGCAACATCATGGTCCGCTTCAACAAACCCCTCTCCGGCCGCACACTCATGGTCAACGCCTTCAACCGACTCCTTCGACAATACTTCCCCTCTCTTGCACCACCACATCCCATCGCAGCTGTCGAGCCCAATTCTGACTCCGACCGCATCGTCAACCAGCTTCGTTCTGTTGCCGGCTCTCCTCGCGAATGGCACGCCGCACTCAACGACCTCAACACCGAGGGATACATCCCAGAGCTCATCTTCCTCGATGCCGGCCTCGTCACCACGCTGAACGCTAAGAACCGGCAGAACTTCCTCGACCTCTTCCGCGCGGTCGCCGAGTTCGACGGTTATCGCACGGGCCAGCTCATGATCGAGCGCTGCCGCACACCGCACCTCGCGATCGACCCGGAGACGTTTGCGCTGAAGATGCAGCACATCGTGCTGAGCGTCAAGCGCAAGACGTTCTCGCTGGGACAGATCAAGATTAGCGACATCCTGACGGAGGTGCTGAAGGCCGTCCGGCAGCACCACGTCAAGATGGAGGGCGACTTTGTGAACACAGTGATCTCGATCCTGCTGTTAGAGGGTATTGGGAGGCAGTTGAACCCGGAGTTGGACCTGTTTAAGGGCGCGTTGCCGATATTGAGGCAATTGGGTGGGCAGATGGCTCGTGCGGACGGGCCTGGGTTGTCGACGAGGGATTTGCCGTCTAGTAATCTGGCGGCTTTGTTGAAGGTGCGCTCTTTCGCCCTCTTCATTAGCGTTTGTCGTCTCATCGTCATGCAGGTCTGGGTATGGCTAGAGGCGCGCGAGTTCATCTCGTCTGCGATCGTCAACGCGGACGAGATGATAAAATACGACTGGTGAGATCCTTCTTTTTCCCCTTGAACTCTTTTGACGACCGCCCTCCAGGCTCACGCCCAACGCCTAATTGTGTTGTGTATCATAGACTCGCATGGACAGAACTACATACTCACGAATAATGAGGATTCTGGCGACTCTCGCTCAACGTCACTCGCTGCGACTCCTCTCTAAGGGCGCGCCCTCGTCGCGTAACTTTGCGCACTTGCATCGATGAGTCCTCCATCGCGCCTCCAGCTCCATCCGGCCACCATTCCAAGCTGTCAATCCCGCTGCTAACCATATCAGAATCATTCTGCGCATTGTCGGCGCGCACTGCCGTTTGGCTCGATGACGGGGCGGTGGGGTGACAGGCGGGTGACGCGCTTGTCGTCATGCAAGGACGCGTGATGTCATCGGATGGCGGACGAGGACGCAGCTCATATATAACGGCGCGCCTGTCTTTTCCTCTCCTTCACTTTGCTTTTGAACCACCATCCATCACTCACACGACCAACACAATCACCATGTCTACTGAATCCGGAAAGATCTTCAACGTCCAGGAGCCCACTGGCGCCGAGTGAGTGGTTCGCTTTCTGGATGTACTATGTCGTGTGCTAACCACATACGCATCAGGGCGGCCAAGCTCCAAACCACCGCTGCTCACGCGCAGGTCGAGGCAGGCAGCCCAGCAGCCGCCCGTCAGGTCGAGAAGACCGCGGATCAAACCCAGCATGTCGCTGAGTCTGCTGCGACTGCCGCGAAGTCGATTGGCAGCAGCTTGACAGGCGACGTCGGCGGCGGTACGACGCGCCTCGAGCAGGAGGCCAGCGCGAAGACGAACGCTGCTGTCGCCTCGGGCCAGCAGAACGTCGCCGCAGCCAAGGAGGCTGGCGCAGGATACGTTGACGCGGCCAAGGGCTACGTCAACGCTGCTGTGGAAGTAGCACAGGTACGTGCTCGAGATTGCGTTAACTTCCTTGACGCTGACCTTTACCCCAGAACTACATCCCCGAGTCCCTCGGCGGCCACGCACCAACTCTCCAAGCCGGCGCACAAGCTGCAGCCACCGACGCTGGCAAGGTCCTCTCCGCCGCACAACAGCAGGTCCAGCCTGGCATCGAGAAGGCCCGCGAGTTCGCCTCGCAAGGCTTCGCCAGCCAGGCATCCGCAGCCGCGGATGCTACCACCGACCCAACTCCACCCGCCTCGTCCACCGGCATCCCCGCGACCAGTGCACCGTTGCAATCTGGCGCGCATGTCGTCGACACCCCATACCCGCCTGGTGAGCCGGTGAAGGCTGGCGCCGTTGCGAAGTAGAGGAATGGAAAGAGATGGAATGTAATCTTGTCCAGGGGATACCCAAGTGTACTTTGTAGTGTACTACTGCCGATCTAATGCACGATCTTGCGCGCGCAAATGTCGAGCCTGAATTCGCGAAAGCCGTAACATGGTAGGCTCACAATCACCTGTCAATCACTAGGCCAAGTGGCCCTTGCCACCCCTCTGAGCACGTCTTGCGTCGTAGCATCAGCATAGCAGTATAGAGATAAAGCCAAAGAAACGGCACAAAGTTCCATTGTTATAGACACCATAGCAAGAACATAGATACACAATAAGGTAATTGATGCCTGGGGGTAAAAGTACATTGAGGTTAGATGTGCAGCATGGACATAGCAAGAAAGCAAGATAGCGCGAACGAAGAGGAAGAGGGAGTAGTAGTACAGAGGGAAGAGGAATTGGTAATTAGAGAGGAAGAGAAATAGTGATCAGAGACGAAGAGAAATCGATGCCGCTCGGAGAGGAAGAGGAACTAGTAGTACAGAGCGAGGAGTAATCGATTAATCGGTAGCCCGGAGCGGAGAGGAATTAGTGACGCTCGAGGTCTGTATCAATACTTGAGAAGTCCTGCAGCGAGGACTTGATTGTATGCGGAGGTTCCAATGTAGAGTCAATGAGCCAAAGACGGCGAGGGATAGCGACGCAGAAAAATGCCAGAAGAGGAAAGTCAAATGGAGAAAATCAACAGTTCACGGTGGTGGACAATTCGGGAGTCGAGCGACGACGCAGGAGCGTCGTCCTCCACCACATGCGCGTGGTGATGATGTCGTACGGGTGTGCAACGCACGAGTACGAGAGCAGAAGGAGCTCAGTAAGTATGGGACGGCGATGTTCAAAACAAGGATGGCGGAAATTGTTCGCACACCCGGCATGAAGAGAACACGTGGTCAGGGTGACGGGGAAGGCGTTTGCAATGTCGCCTGCAAAAGACGGTCAGTAAGGAGAGAGAAATAAGGCACGTTCGACTCACAGGGAGCGAAAAGGTCCCTAGCCGTCAGAGGGGGTAGAGGGGTAGGGATGGGAAGTAAGCGCGAGTCAGCGCTGTCACCTAGAATGAGTGGTCAGTGAGGCTCGAGGGAGAGCGTGCGTATTCGACTCACAGGGAACGGGAGCACCCTGGCCGTCGGCGAGGTAGATGGGGTAGGGGTGGGTAGCAGTGCGCCGCTACGTTCTCCTGAAGGGACGATAAGTAAGGGTTAAGGGAAAAGACGAGTGTGACTCACAGGGATACGAAGGTCCCCGGGCGCCAGAGGGGTTAGAGGAGATGGAGTGGGAGATCAGATGCGGGGTGGTGCACCTGGGTCATTGGTCGGCGAAGGCGGACGGAGAACGTGCATCGGACTCACAGGGAAGAGGCGGTCCCGAGCGGTAAAAGGGGCATGGTGAGGTTGGTGAGAGTGTTGAATGTGGAAGGCCTCTTGAGTGGAGTCGGTGGGGAATAGAGACGAACAGATATCGTCGTCGAAGGTGGACGAGCGAGGTGGAACAGGGCGACGAGCGGTCGATGTCGGCTTGCGCAATGTCGAGCTGGCCTGCGCGAGGATCTTTCCATATGGTAAGATGAGAGCACGAGTGACCGGGCGGGCGGCGCATCGTTGCGCGCTGTTGGCGGGAGGAGGTAGTGCTATCTGCGAGCGGCAGATACCTACTGTACTGCAGTTCTCAGAGACACCCCGGTAATCGACTATGCCTGTAGCATGGTCGCTAACCTGAACCGAAATGTGAGTACGCGATGCGAGGAAGGAAGGTCAAGGCGCACCTTCGACGTTGGTGCTCCGGGCTATCGAGATAGGTTCGTCCATTTAGCCAGCAGTCCCGAAGGTGAAGACTCCCGGGCTGCCGGCACCAAATGCGAATGATGACGAGGATGGCGCACAAGATGAGGAGGTAGGCAGCGCAGGGGTACTGGTACGAAGAGCAGAGGACGCTGAGAAGGCGAAGGTCGAGGTTGATGGCGTGCCGAAGGTAAACGGCGATGGGGTCGACCCTTTTTGGGTGGTGGGCTGCGAGGCGGCGGGCTTGCCGAAGGTGAAGGTCGACGTGGGCATAGTGGGTTTGAGGGTGGACGATGATGCCGAGGGGGCCGAGGCCGGGGCGGCGAAGGCGGTCACCGCAGCAGTGGAGGCGCCAAACTTGAAGGTAGATTGTGTTGAGGCTGACCCGAAGGTGAAGGTGGTTTCGGGCACACTAGCGCCGAAGGTAGGCTTGGATGAGTTCGCTTCGAAGCCAGTCTTGCCGAACAAAGTCGAGGGATTGGACGCGGGCTCAAGCTCGGGCTCGAGGTTCCAGTTCGATGCGATGAAGCCGTCGAACGCGCTGGGGGCGAAGTCGTTGTCAAAGGTGAGGTTGTCGACCGCGACGAGGGAGGACGCGTCGTTCCACCCCGCGGCGAGCTGTGTCGCCCAGGTGCTATCGTCGACACCGGTGCTCGCATATGATTCATCAACGGTCTGCTCTTCAGGCTCGCTCTGGACCTCAGCCACCGGGGCTGAGGGAGCGTCACCGAAAGTAGAGACCGGACCGAAGTCAAACTGCGATGCGGGCTGGGTAGCGTTCACGCCGTCCCATGACCCGAGCTGGATGTCGAGTGCACCAGCGGCAGCGGAATCGACATCGAGGTTGAGGAAGTCAAGCTCATCCCAGCCGGGGAGCCTCTCAATACCGTCCTCCAGGACGGCCGTTGTCAGGCCGGTGAAGACGATCTCGTCAGATGCGATGGGTAGGGTTGGCTGCGGGGCAGGTGCAGGGCTTCGTGCAGATCTAGCTGCAGAGCGTGAGCGCGACGACTTCGAGTGGGGCTTGGCGGTCTTCTGCTTGCTCGTCTTGCGCCTAGGCTTCGACGGAGCGAGGGAAGCACGCTTCGAGGCGCGGTCCCAGGATTCGTCCTCGTCGTCACCCTCTGCACCGGCATCCTCGCGCCACGTGTGCGACGAAGATGTATCGTACGCGATACCACCCGGGGGCGTGACGATGAGGGGGAAGGAGGGAGAGGGTAGGTCAACCCAGGTCGGGCTAGGTGGCGACGGCAGCAGCTCTGAGCGAGTAGGTGGTTCAGGCGATGGCGAAGACGAGGACGACGAGTCGGAGCTGTCGGAGTAGGTGAGGGATGGTACCCGGTCGCTTTCGCTGGACGAGCTGGAGGAATCTGAGGAGATCGACATCAAGCGGCGCCTCGCCGCCGGCTGGCGTTTGGGAAGGCCCACAAGCTTGCGCGGCGCAGGCTGCTCTTGGGGAATGTAGGAGGGAAGGGGTGCCTTCGGGGCGACGTAAGTGATCGCCTGGCGCGCTGCGTATCCCTTCTCGGCTCCAATGACTGTCTTTGTACCAGCGCCGCGAACGTTCATGGCGTCAAAAGCTGAGATGAGCTCATCCATGTCGACGGCTTTGGCGGCTCGCGACGAGCGGCGATGCGCGGTGGATGGAGTAGAGGCTGCCATGCTGGTCCTGAACTCAGCTTGTAGACGCGCGCGCGGCGTTTCGACTGGTTCTGGAGAAGGCTGCTGCGCCCAAGCAAGTGGAGCTTCCTGCGTGAAAGGTCAGAAAATATCTGGCGGCAGACTGGTCTCGACACGTACGTCGTCCATGTCATCCCAGGTTTCGTTCTTGACAACTTCGTCGTCCGAAAGATGATCGTGAGACTCAGCCGCAAGTCGCGCTTGGTCAAAAACTGCAGCAGAAACTGCTGGGGATTGAGCACACTTCTTGAGAGGCGCGTTGGTAGCCTTTGCTCTCGCACGACGGTTCTGAAACTAGAAGGCGAGTGTTCAGAAGCGTGCATGGGGAATGCGGTTGTACAACTCACCCAAGTGTGGATCTGCTTGTATGTAGCGCGTTCGTGTTGCGCAAGCACTTTCTTGTCTGCCACGGACGGATAGGCGTTCAACTTGAAGTACTCCTCAAGGAAATGTCGGCGACCCTAGAAGGACTGGTCAGTCACAATAAATGCAGCAGACGGCAATACTCACTCTTGGGAGCATCGATGGCGTAGATGATCTCTGCTCTGTAGCATAGTCTGGCTCGGGTCCAGCTATTTCGTCGAGCCATGTTTGAATCTGGGATGCACAGCAGGTCGCAAGTCCCACGCGGCGGGGGTCATCGTCGTCCATCAAATCGTAAGCCACTTGTGCGCCCTGGAGAAGTCGAGAGACAGCCAGAAGATAAGACGCAATTCTCTCCTGAATATCGTGGTCCGAGAGACTCTGCGCCTGCAGCCGACGGCGTATGACGGCTGTCGCCTGGGCCTCGTTGAAGTCGAGCATCGAGTTGGCGTCGACGGAGGTGGAGGCAATGTAGAGCGAGGCCAGAGCGGAAAAATGCTGCCGTTGACGTCGGTGACGTGGGATGGAAAAATGCGGGGGGGATCGTGCAAGACGTATGTGCTGGCAGGCTCACTTTATGACCGGACGACGGACGCATTGTTCGCCGTTCTTGGCATACACGCGGCCGGCCCGCCGGAGGCCGAGAACGTTGTCCTCATCCCGGAAGCATTTAATCCGGATCACGCCGTGATGATCCCCGCTGTCCTAAAGGGTCGAACAATTGGGTCTGCTATATATTACGGCGCTTCTTCACAACGCCGCACGCCACTCGTGAGCTTTCCGTCTTACCACCATGTCACTGGCTACTCCTGCCCGTGCACCTCTCGCACCTCTGCAGTCGACCGCCTTCAAAGTCTCACTCCAGCGTTCTTCAGCCTTCGAGCAACTCTTGACGAAGGTCACAACAGAACAGCCCTCCTCATCATCACCTCAGCGCGAAGCCGCTCTTCGGAAAGCTGCCGACTCTATCAAGGCCGTTCTTCCCCACCTCAACGACAAGCTGTATAACGCAGTCGTCTCCTCCCCTCCGTCAGCTACCAGCCAGGATCTGAAGCCTGCTCGGTATGTAATCAAAGTTGATCGAATACTTCCTGAATATCTCACGATGGTTCGCAGCCAAAGTCACTCTCCTGCGAAGATCAACGAACCCTGCCATAAGTGGCTCCTCGCGCACTTACACAACCCCTATCCCACTCGCGAGGAGTGGGAGCTGCTGGCGCGCGAGAGCCAAACCTCGGTGCGAGAGGTCGCCTCCTGGTTCATGAGCGCACGCAAACGTATCGGATGGTCACAATTGCGTGCCACCCGCTTCGGGCGCTCCCAGGTCGGCATAGTCGAAGCGGCTGCGCGCTTCTGGCCCGAACGGGACGCATCGCGACCTCTTGAGCCCGACCTTGAGCTCCGCTTCGCAGAAATCGAAGCAAACGCAACATCTCTTTACTCCGATGCCCTGCACCCCTCCCCGACACTCTATAGAGCCATGGAGGAGGTTCGGCTTCGCGCCGCTCTCAACCCATCTACTGAGGTGCCTCCTGTCTCCGTGCACGGCAAGAAAAGGAAGACCTCCGATTCTCACCTGGACGTTTCCGAACAACGTTCGAAACGCAGGTATGCCTTACTGGATGCAGCGCACTCGGCATTCACTAACATATACACAGATGTCAATCCCACCGCGATGATGTCACGACCCAGCGTCCATTCGCCGGGCGACCCGTCGCATCGTCGACGCCGCCCGTTCCCGCAAAGAAAGATACCTCTCGTCGTGCTCGAGTCGCATCGACTTCAGAAGTACCTCGGACGATGACGAGTCTCGTCACCCTGCCCACCGTGCAACATACATTTGGCGAGCCATCACTCAGCTTGAAACGCTCTTCATCTCTCGATTTGGAGGTACCCTCCGCTAAGCGCCAGCGCGTCCTCCCCGTATGGCGCGACCCCCTGTCTCCTCAGGCCAGAACCCATCGCGGCCCTCGCGTTACGAAGACGCCGGACGGTCTGCGCTCCTCCACATCTCGTCGATCATCATCATCATCATCGTCTGCTCGCAAGGATCGCGACGGTCGAAGCCACGACGGTCGTCGGACCGTATCGGCTCCCGTTGCTCCTCATCCTGTACTTGATGCTGCCATAGACGAACTGGCGTGGCCCTCCGTCTTATCTCTACCCTCCCAAATCCCACAACAACCTGAAGTCTCCTTGCCGTCGCAATCGGACGACACCATCGATTTCTTACACGTCTCACCCTCCGGCCTCGACGCTGGCATCCCCTTATTGGCCTCCGACGGCATCTCCTATAGTAAGTCTGACTCGCCGTCCCCCGTGTTGCGCATCTGACGACCTCTCTAGACCAATCGCCACCAGTTGATGCGCCCGACTCCTTTGCAGAGTTCCTATCCTCCTTCGACGACGTTGCGACGTCCCCGACATCATCGGCCTCATCTTCTCCCCCGGGCTCCGCGCCCACGACACCACCCAAGCTCGTGGCCCAGCTGACAGGCGATAGCGCCGTCGACGTTGGCACGGATCCGTGGGGTGGTCTCTTTGGTCTCTCCGAGCCTACATACGACCCATACTCCGATTCGCTGGCGCCGAGCAGCCTCGACATTGACTTCCTCGGCATGTTGGCCAACGACAAGCCGCTCTGCGAAGACGGTTACAGCCCCGACGGCTTCCTCCACCCTTGCGGGTGGTGGGAGTCAACTTTCGCCGACACATCATCCGGGATCGACGTGGCACCCATCGCTCCTGCCGCCGTCGCTGAGCGACCAGGCAAGCGCACCCTACCTACGGAGGACGAGTACCTGGACTTGACCCCACCAAAGCGTCGTAGGCTCACCCCCGCGGCTGCCTGATACCTACCTGTACCATATACCCTATTACGCGCCGTATGCGCCCCATTTTGACTCGGCATTTTAGTAGGATAGATCGTAGTCAGTATACGATTTCGGTAGATAGTCTTTCACCTCCCCCCCTTGCGCTTTCTTTATTCCTGGTGCCGTTTGCGCAGGCATCTACTCCGGTTGTTTCACAATTTACAAGTTGCGCGCCGCGTTGCCTCAAACTATCCTGCAGTCATGGAACATAGGGAACTTCGTCTACCACGAGCAGTCGTCGGTCGACGTGTACCACCGCCTGGTCGGGCTCGCATGTAATCGTTTCAGACCGGTCGAAATTGTCGCGTAAGCAGGCCGCGAAGGCGCAGCGGTGCGTGCCCGTGATTAACGACTGCTTCAAAGCCTCTGGAGAGTTACTGGCGCATTGACCGACAGATGGCCTTTTTTGTTGAGCCTGATACGAAACAAATCCGGCTTGTAGACGAGACGTACCACCTCGCATCGTGCATTACAATACGCACAGGCTTGTGCTCAAGGCTCGACAAAGACAAGTACTGTTGACTCTCGACACTCAGACGATGGGTGCCGTCAAGCTCACGCTGAGGACTGTGCCATCGGCGCCCTCTTGTGCTACCGTTGAAACCCCTCTAGATCTTTCGCTCAAGTCATATATGATATATCGTGATTCGAACAATCGCCAAGCATCGCCTAGCTTTAGTGACAACACAAGCGTCGGATCTCTCTCGGCCACAATATCTACACACAAATGTATGACACGAAGTGCCGCTCGCCTAAAAGACGCGTTGGGTGGTACGTATATGCTCTCGTACTGCGTTCGAATTCATGATGCACGGCCTGCACGCTTAGCGATCCAGAGGGAAAGACACTCCCAGACGGCAGAGGCTAGAGCTACCATCAGAAGGCAATGAGAGGCCAAGAGGGCTTCACAGCTTCCTCACGGGGCTCATGGGCATCTTTCGTTTGACAACTGAGGGTGGCGAGAAGTTGAACGGCGGGTCACGACCAGTCACGCGATCAAGCGGGGATTGCCGCCGGGAGTCCGGATCAAAACGAACAGGGGTGCAGTTACCCAAAGGGTCGGACAATGGGTAGACCACTTCTTATCATGCACGGGGCCCAGAACTTTTGCTTCCCACTCTCTGCTCCGTACTTACCAGGCCGGCCCTCGAGCGACTACATACCCATGAGCGCCCTCGAAATGCCAACCCTCAGGCCTTTACAGCTCCAGCCCAAGGCGCCTTCTCAGATGGCGGCCTCCAGCCAGCGTTCACGTCCATCATCTGGCCAACTCCTCGCCTCTCTCACCACGTTCGCGCAGAAAGCTGGAAGCAAACTATACAGCAAGACTGACAGCATCCTACAAGGCGTAACCAAAGAACGTGCCTCTAAGTTGTCGAAGCCCAGGTAAGGGTGGCACTCTTGTCTATACCAGGCAGGCATCGTACTGACCGTTGCCAGTAGGCAGCCGCGTAGGCCAGCATATCTGGAGCCCTGCTACAAATGGCTTCTCAGCAATCTCCACAACCCATACCCCTCACACGAGCAGCGCGAAACCTTCTCTCGCGAGGCAGGCTCGTCGATGAAGGTCATCGCTGCATGGTTCATCTCTGCTCGCCAGCGTATCGGATGGTCGCAGCTCCGCGCTACCCATTTTGGCCGTTCCCAAACTGGAATTGTCCAGGCGGCTTCCCGTTTCTGGCCAGAGCGCAATACCCAAAATCCCCTGCCGCCCGACCTCGAACTTCGCTTCGCAGAGATAGAAGCCAACGCAGTCGGTCTATACGCGGACGTATTTACTCCCAGCGCAGCTATGCTCGCTTCATTGAAACGTCGTCATCAACTGTCGGAGGCCCCTGCACCCTCCGCCGGTCCCACACACAGCATGAAGAGGACTGCCGACGAGGCAGATCTCAATCCCTCGAGCCAAAGACTCCCCAAGAAAACAAGGTCGGTATTGAAGCCATTTCCTGTACGAGTATGCTGACCTTCCTCCTCAGATCGACTAGCTCCGAGCATCGGTCTGTTCGTTTCGCCATCCCCGTCCCGATGAAGCGCCAAGCATCCCTGCCAATATCTCTTGAAGGTTCTCAGAAGACTGAAGCTCTACCTAAAATGTCGTCGGCCATCACTCCTCTACCCCCTCGTCCGAAGTTCGGCGAGCCTTCTATGGCCCCGCCCCCGGTCCCCAGAAATTCCCTCAAACGACCTGCCGATAGCGAAGAGGCGAACGACGAAGAGCGTACGAAGCGCCCTCGCGTCCTTCCTACGTGGCCGGATCCTCGCAAGATCGTCAAGTCCTCGAATGCCTTCACATCATCTACATCCCCAGCTCGCCGCGCCTCCTCGTCCTCGTCAGCAAGGCCATCACGTCGCGATCACCGTCGGAGGACCTCCGATCCTCAACCATCTACCTCTCTAACATCCACTACCCAATCAACACCCCTCGAAGGAGCCTCCACCCGATCATCATCTCGTGAGTCCTGCTCTCTCCCGTATATCTACGCGTCTCGTTAATTATCGCGCAGTGCCACCCCTCCCGGACCCGACGTCTGGTCTTTCAGCACCAGTACTTCCATGGGCGCTACCGCCCTCGCCCCCACCGCAACTCGTCTCCACCCCATCTACGGATCTCTCCACCGATCTCCCGACACCCCGGTCGGACATGGCCTTCCTAACCATGGACGACGCCTCGTGCACCTGGGCCATCGACGGCGTCTCCCAATTCGACGTCAGCGCAGTCCCAGACCCCAACAGCCTCGACATGACGCTCGGCGACCCCTTCCTCCTGGGCGATCCGTACTTCAATATGCCCGCTACGTTCGCGGACATCGATTGGGACGCGTTGCTCTCGCAGCCGCTGCCCTGCGAGCCTCAGCCGCTTCCTTGGGAACCCCAGCCCCCCCGCTGTGGACCCCAGCCGCTCCCCAACGAGCCTCTTACCACGGCGCAGTGGGATATTTACGGTACTTCCACTGAACCCGCGTACTGTGGTCAGGACACGTTCGCTTCCACGTACGGCGACGAGCTACCTCTCGGCCAGTTCCTCACCGGATTCACCGACGACCTCATAGCGCCCGAGCCTATCGCTGCGACGGCATGACCTACAGGTGCACCCAACAAAGTCCGGCTCGCCCGATATCGTACCTCATAGACGGCGGATCCACCGCTTAATCCCTCCATCGTCAATCCCCATATTTATCGCTATCCTGCTAGTCGCTCTCGGATCCAAAGGACGGTCGGATTGTACAATATCAACATCTCGTACTTCTCGCTTGTACCATACCTATTCTTTCTTCCGTTTCTCCTTCTTGCTTCGCTCAATCTAATACTGCCCGCTGCTGCCCGTGCGCGATGGGCTTCTGGATCTATCAACACAGGCGTGAAGAATTGAGATGCGACGTCCGCGACGTCCCCCCCCGGAACCATGCGCGAGACGGGACAAGTAGGTGATGATTATAAGGTCGTGAAGCCACTGAGAGTAAGGTAGAACGAGGATTATACCATGGCTAGAGTGACGGGGCTATGTATATGCAAATGCGGTACGAGGTCATTACGTGCTTGTGTTATGGTGGACGATTACGGTAATCTTCTGACCTGGGAAGTACACATGCGAGTCATCCTCTGCCACGCGAACGGAGATTATGCCACAGCAATCCCTGGGTGGGATAGCGCTCGCGTCAGGATTAGTCACAACGCCATTTGCGGTCCGTTGCGTCCAACATAGACACCGATACTTCGCGAAATAGAATGTATGTTGGGGATCCTCCTTCGTTTGGTAGTGCTTATTACTGCGTCTGGGAGTTAGCACAGGTTCTTTCTCTAGCGACGCGAGACGGAGAGAATTACCCGAACGACAGGCCCTCGACCTTGCGCAGCTCACTTGCAACCTCCTCGACACGCCTCTTGTGGTCATGCTCGACGTCGATGATGGAGTAGAAAGCCCGGAAGTTCGCAAGCGACGACTTTATGAGCGCCTGGCGAAGCTCATCGTGCAGGTCCTCCTTCGACTGACACTCCGAGAAAGGTATCCGGTTGGAACCGAGTTTCTGCGCAATCTGAGAGTGGATCAGTAAAACGGCCTATGGCACGGCGAAGATGGCCTACCCCTGTAGCCTTCGAAGGTTGCTCTACCATCGGCATATCCTTAGCTTTGGTCACCTTGGATTGGCCTATGAGGGTTGGTCTTTTCTTCATACGACGACCATCGCGGGAGATTTCTATCTGTGACCTGGTTAGAAATGTAAGCCCGAGCGGGCAGCTATGGACGCACGGAATACGCCGACGTGCACTCAAAGTCTTGTTCTCCAGTCACAGGATTCCTGATCATTTTCCAAGTAGACACTTCTGTGGAGCAATTTGACGACCGTTTATTGGTGGCGGATGTCGACGTCGACGCGCCCACAGGTGGCATACTGCCAGAAGAGCTGGCTCTCGCAGCCTGCGCTTTCGCGCGTGCTTTCTCGGTCTTTCTTTTCTGGTACTCGCGACCATTCGCTCTGCATATTGCGCACCTCACATAAGGAAGATGCGGTTCGACCAGACGAGTACACTGAGAGCATTTGCGGGGTGCCGGGTCGGCTGGCGGGGCGTCAGGCATCGGTACGTCCGTTGAATTTGGAGCTGGTTCCATGGTGTTAGCAGCTCAAACCCGCCAATTGGACTTGAGTGAACTGGGTGATGACAGTAGAGGAAATGGTAATGACGATCGGTCGCCAAGCGCGCTTGACGCGTATCGTCACCAATCAGGTGACTGTGACACTGTGCTGCTGACTTGTCAATGTCTCCAAAACAGCTCTCTCTTCATCCCATCACGTCGTCTGTGCCCTTGAAAGCGCGCTTGACATTTGAGTCCATTCAGTCTGTGATTCAGTCTGTGTCCCTTGAATCAAGCGTAATCTCTCTTGAACCAATACTCTGAAGCCCTCAGCAGGTAAGTCGCCATCGGCGCTTGTATTGCGCCGCGAGCTGCTGGATGTCCCCACATCTGCGCTAGCAAGGCCGTTCTCTCCCTCCGGAGGCATTCCCTGACATTCGGATAGCTCTACGACCAGCCTCTGCCGCAGAGGTCTCATGAGATGGCCTTGTGAGGATCGATGTCTTATCATCAACATCTATAATGAAGTCTGCCCTTCGAATTCGGGGAGTGGCGCGTATCTTGGTACTTCTTCCTCGGAGGAACGGCGAGCTTGCCGACACCAACATACGGATACCTCCTGGATAGGCAATGGATCAACAAGGGACCCTTCGCATTGGTGGTTAGATCCGCATCTGCTTCTTCAATGTCCGGTGGTCCTAAGTCGGCGCGCCTACCTCATGCGTGCTCATCTCGGGCTCATCGTCGACTCGAACTATGGCGAAGACAGATCTAGAACCTTATCCTCGTCGATCTCATATCGTCGTGCTGCGTAGAATCTGGTCAGTGGATGCATTAGTCGTTGCAGCGCCACCAGCACGTATCCTCACAATACAGGACAGACATTCATTTCCTCTACGAAGGCGGCACATAATACGTCTTCATGTCTTCCACATTCAGCGCAGGTCCTGGGTATGTTCGTCCCATGTCGTGGGTCCACTATCGCGAGCGCATCATTGTGTGGGAATTGATGCGACACGTGTTGTGATCGACGTGGAGGCGCCGAGCGATCCTCGAGCGATCTTTGCGATGCCAGGTCGTCTACAGACCCTCTGTCACTGTCAGCAATCAGGAACTGAGCTGGACGACGCAAGAGACAGTAGCGCAGACGATTTGCCTTGGGCCACGCGTCTTGCGGTTCGCGGGAGTCACACGAGACGATCAGCACGATGAGTTTGCCGCGCGTTTTGCTCAGCACCATGATCATGTTCGTGACTGCGCCCTTCGTCAGTCACTCCAATGGCTCTCCACCGGCGCTCGAAATACGCGTCAGTTGCTACCGATAAACTTTCCCCATTTATTCTGGGCGGGCGGTAGCGCGGTGCTCCCCGCATCCTTCCTCCCAGCGACACGCCCTGTCAGTGGAAGCTCGACCGCTGCCCCAGTCAGCCAGTGCGAAATCTCGCTCCGCCTCATGATTTTAGCGATACTCATGGCCACCACACCTTCAGCACGATCCCCTCGCGCTCGGAAGTCCCGTGCCCAGGCCTGAGTGTCCGACAAGTATCCTTCTACCTTCAGGATATCGTTTCAGACGCCACTCTGCCACACCCGATCGTCAAGCAGTCGCGCAACTGAGCGTCTTCAGACGTAAGTGCTCCCTAGCCCTTGCGTACTTTAACAGCCTGGCTTCTCGCTTCTACGCTGCGCCCCAAGCTGTCTTCAGCTGTCATTTGACCACATACCCAACCCCGACATTATTCGCGTTCAGCCTAGCCTCCTGCTGGGTCCCCTTCTATCGATATCGATACCCTTATACCCCTCTGGACAATCCATCAGAACCGCCGTCTCACATCTTCCTCACAGCCGGACTTGTTCGTTGTCTTTGCAAATACGGACTACACGAGGCTCGACATGAGTCTGGCCAGGAAGTGAGTCGTGTAGATTCATGTGGTGGTCGATGAATGTTTGCTGATTGCGGTTGCCCGGAACGTGCCCTCTTTTGTCATCTCATGGCCGTCTCTACCCTGCTTCCTCGTACGTACCTTGATAGTCTCCTGGACGGCTGCCCCACGCCCTCCTCGTGTACGCCAACCTCTTCCTCTTCAACCGCCACCATCGCAGCCTCAACCACTCAAGCCACCCTCGATACTTCCCCTCCCAATATGTGCCAGTCCACCGAGTGCAACACCCTCGATCGCATAGCGGTTATCGAACGCGCCTTCGTGAGTATACAGTTGCCACCTGTGTGGGGAAGTGATTTGATGGAACGTGACACGCGACCATATAGTGCTCGAACTACTCGTGCTGCAACCTTGTCCTGGCCGACCTCCATGAACTACTCGAGCACTTCGAAGAGCAACATGTCACCGTCGCGAAGGCGGGAGGAAAGTCGCCGAAACGAGGGAAGGGCAGCCCACGCATCCGCCCCGCGCCACTGCAGCCGCTCCGTGTGCCTACGCCACCCCTCACTCCAGGCAGCACGTCTTCCGCCTCCTCATCCTCCTCAACGCCGTCATGCTCGGAGCCCCCTTCGCCGACGTCCTCCCTATTCCCCGTCTTCCCCACCGTTATCTCGCCAGATGACTTCGACCCATTCTCGTTGTCGCTGTTCAGCGCGCCGTATGTGCCGCGCGACATCCTCGACGACCTCCCACTAGCGCCCGTGCACGAGGCAACGAAACCTCCTGTGCAACCTTTGCTCCCGGCGTTGCCAATAGAACAGCCTCGACCTGCCGCATCGATGCCGTCAGCCGTAAAGCCTACCGTGGTCGTACGACCGACCGAGAGGCCCGCCCCGACTTCGCACCCCGTCCGCCGAGAACACGCGGCGCACGCACGCGTTCAAGCCGAACCCTACACAGTCCCACGAAAGCCGACGACCAGCAAGGATGCACGGCGCAGTGGGGGTCGCCGTCGCACCTCGCGTGTTCGCGCATTCAAATGTCCGGTACGTACAAAGTTAGCCGTCGCTCCACTCCGCGTCTGACCCTCTCACAGAGACCGGGATGTTGTAAGGTGAGCTGCCACAGGGTGCCACTCCCGACGTCGTGTTTAACCTCGTGCAGACTTACTTGAACCCCAATGGCCTCAAATACCACCTCGAGAAGGGTACTTGCAAGTTCGAGTACGACGAAGGAGCATCAGAGTATGCGAACGGCTCAGGTTCTGAGCAATCTTTCGAGGGGTCGACAGACAATTATCGCGGCGTTGCTCCTCCAGACTCGCCCGACTCTACATTGGAATCACCATCGGCGTCTGTGGTCGACTCCATAGTCTCGATGGACCGGGACTTTAGCGTCTTTGTATAAGAGGGGGATAGCCGATGGGATGGAGGGAAACTCTATACGTCCGCTGGTGATTCTGTATACGGGGCCGCGATGGGTCCCCAAAAGTAAAATGTGACGACGCAGTATTATTGTATTAGGCATTGTATCTACTCACCGATATCATGGGTCTTTACTGGAACGTGTTGTGACTTCTGTGATTATTGGGGAGCTTGCTCCCCTCAGTTTAGTTGGGGAGCTTGCTCCCCTCAGTTTAGGTCGACGCTCAGAATCCACTCACGTGACGATGGACGACGTTCCCACGAACGGGGCTTGGGGTTAGGGTTAGGCCCGTCGGTCCGTATCGCCGCGAACGGGGCTCGGCGTCTTCCGAGAGCTCACTTCGGCGCGTCGCCCTCCACACCCGTTGATGGTCGCTGCCGTGTCTTGCATCCGTTTGGCGATGACTCTACATCCCACGTGCTTGAAACTGCTGTAGAAATCCACTTCACTTCAAGTATACCTCTTCACTGTAAATATCTGTCCTGAGTGCCTGAGGTCTGTTCCTCAAACCGGCTTTATGGCTGTTTCTCATTAGACCGTATTTGCACCGATATATATCGACCCATTTTGCATGCGAATCCCATTGTTCTCTATGGGCGATCGGTGCAAAATTCGCTAATATATCCTGGTGCAAATACGGTCTATTGCGAACTTATGAAGATCCCTTCGGTGCATCGGGATTAGGGCTCGCCTCCCGAGGGGCTTTCTGTCAGCACCTCAGATCAGACATGACCTACAACATCCTCAGAAACCGCTCAGTCACCTTTGACTGCACGAGGCCCGACTGCAGGTAAGGACCCCACCATCGCACGCTTGATCGTGTCGGCCTTGCCCACCCCTGCGTCACGTTCACAGTTGGTGAAGGTCTCCTTCGCCACGCATTTCCGGTGTACCGAGATCAGACGTGGGCCATAACCCAGTCACACATGAGAAGCCCTGCGCACCGGCAAGCGCCGGACTTCCCGCTCAAGCCGGGCTTGGACATGCGAAGCGTGTCCTTCACCACCTCGAGCTCTTACTCACCCTTTTTCGTGAGCGCAATGCTGGGGAAGCCTGTCGGGATAATCGACGGGGGCACCGTTAACTCTGCGTAAGTTCAACCTCATGTCACATATCTCCTATTGGTTTAGATCTAGGTCGTAGCAAGACCCAAGGACATGCTGACTTGAAACTATTGTATGCCCACCTCGCCATTACCTTTCTGAGACACCCTCAGGATAAGTCTTGCATGTCATAGCAAGCTCTCCATACCCTCTGTGAGGCACTCACGGACACACATATTCTCTTGGCGCGGCAGTGACTGCGAAGGCGAGAAGCGCGGAGGTAGGTCGAACAAAGGGAGAGTGAGAGCGCCATGGGATAGCCTCCCCAAATTTGATCGAAGGCACGCGCGCCTATTCCTCCGAACGGTCATGTCGACAAGTCCTACCCTCGCGACTGAGCAGCTCCTGGAGCTTTTGATGCAGCTCAAGGTGGGTACACTAGGTGCTAGTACGTGCTCGCGCTCAGATTGAACAGAAAACTACGCCAGACGCCGCGCGACAGATCCTCAATGCCCAGCCGCAGATCGCGTATGCGCTCATCACACTCATGGTATCTATGAATGCTATAGATATAGATGTTTTCCAGGTGAGTCCTTTGTTTGTCGCTACTTTCTCTGCTCACACCGAATGCAGAGAACCTTGACAAGCCTTGGACCATCTGGCACCGGCGCGCCGGGACCAGCAGCAGCGCCCGTTCCCCCAGTCGCCAGCGCCATACCTCCATACGTCCAGCCTCAGGCGGATTACCGCACGCCTACACCTCCGACCTCATATCCCCCTCAACCACCTTCTTACGCGAACGGACAAGGCCGTTATGCAGCGTCTTCCTCATACCCGGCTGCCCATACCCCTACACCCACGCAGACGTACGGCGGAGGTTACGGCGGCTATCAACAGCCTGCTCCACCGCCAGCCCCTCTGTCCACTCCTGCCGCCGCCAGTGTGGCGAACATGTTGGCGTCTATACCGGACGATCAGAAGGTACGTCCCGCCTCAACCTCAGGCGCTATCTGCTCACCGTTCCCTTAGGCACTGGTCGTGCAACTCCTTTCTCTTACCCCGGATCAAATCGCCGCCCTCCCACCAGCTGAGCGGACGAATGTGATACAGCTCGTGAGTTGACCGCTTTACGGGACCTCACAGTGCGTCTGATGCACCTTTGTTCTCTAGCGGACTACGCTTGGTCTTCCAATGTGATGTCGTGCTTGCTTTGCGCCGTGCTATCTGTGGTCTTCTCTTCCTTTATCTCGCTGTACTTGTATGTGCCCCGTTTGCGTGCATGGGAATCAAGGTGCTTGCTTTCGTCTCAAAGGCGCGATGTTTCCGTACGGGTCCTTTGTGTCTCGAAGGCTGCATACGTTTGCAGACCTCCATCTTTTGCGCGGCTCAGGACACCGCTGCTTGTTGCTCGAGGACTAGTGCCAGAAGCGAACTCGGGACGTCGCGTCTATTGTTCTTTTGGCATCGACGTCATGGTCGCGTGCTACGCGATAGCCTACTGACCGGCGGCACGCGATCTCATACGACGCGAAGACTGTACGTAGCGGCTTGTCAGCAACATTCACCTCTTCCTACCAGCATCGACGCCCTCACTGTCCGTATCACCGCCCAACATGTCTACCGGCAAGGCAGTCATATGCGGAGCGGGTTTTCTAGGTGCGTACTCTGCGCGCATATACTTCCTGTTTGCTGACAGTTGACCAGGAACCCACATCGCACGCGCCGTCTCCGCAACTCGCCCAGTCCAGGGGATCTCGAGGTCCGCAGACAAGCTCGACGCGACTCTGCGTCCACTCATCCAGAAGGACAAGCTCCTCCCATCCCAAGCAGCCGACATACGAAAGATCGACTCGCTCAGACCCATCTTCAAGGACGCTAGCGTTGTCGTGTCGCTCGTTGGCATCCTCAACGGAACATGGAAGCAGTTTGAGGAGATCCACATCCATGGCGCGCGCAACGTTGCGCAAGTCGCGCACGACGTTGGGGCGAAGCTCATTCATATCAGTGCCATTGGCGCGGATGAGAACAGTCCTATCCTCTACGCCAAGTCGAAGGGCTTAGGCGAGCGCGCCGTTCTCGAGGTCTGCCCCGATGCGACCATCATTCGACCGAGCTTGGTCTTCGGTCCTGAAGATTCGTTCTTCAATGTGTGTATCCCTGCCGACAAGTGATTTGTTCGTAGCTAACATTTACCAGCGCTTTGCCACGCTATCCAAGTACCTCCCCTTCCTTCCCGCATTCGGGGGCGGAACAGCCAGGTTTCAGCCTGTGTTCGTGGACGACATTGCCAAGGCAGTCGAGATCATCTCGAGGCGAAATCGTGGTATGGACGCTCGTGTCGCAGGAAAGATATTCGAGGCGGGTGGACCAGAAAGTGAGCACCTCAGCCTTTCTAACGCATAACGTCGTCACTGATGTATAATCGTAGTCTTCACCTGGCGCGAGATCATGGAGCTTGTAGTCAAGTACAGTGGTCGAACGCGCCCTGTCATTAGTCTGCCATTCGCACTAGGCAAAATGCAGGGCGCGGTTCTCGAGCAATTGCCAGAGAACCTCTTCACGGTGACAAGAGACCAGGTACGGATGCGCCGTCATTCTGTAGCATTTGACGACTAACAAGGTCATATAGGTAGAAACTTTGAAGTATGACAACATCGTCAGCGATACATCGACATGTCCGGCCTCTTCCTTCGCGGACTTGCTGGCCACTCAGAAGCACAAGCTGACGAGCGTGCATGAGGTAGTGCCCAAGTACCTTGGGCAATCTCAGTGAGTACTGGTCAACTATAGGTCGTCATCTGTATCCGCACGGGCAACAGTGTGTATTTTTATGGAATTACCTGGCATTATGAGCGGGAAGTGGAGGTTGATGGGGATATGTGGCGCGGAACCCTCGGCCCGACTCTACCACCTCGACCATGACATCATCTGAACTTCAGGTACTTAGGCCAGCCGCGACCCACTGCACCTTGTATTCGACCACTACCTGCGTCTCCTCCTTCCTCATCTACTTCGCAGACATGCCGTTCAGAAGAAGCATCCCGCAGAACTTGCTGAACAACCTCATGGAGGAGCTCAACCGCATCGAGCCGGGAGCAGAATTCCATGGCTCGCTTCCCAAGATCTCGTCCAACAATGGCAAGGACTACTTCGCCAAGGTGGGTTCCGCTTCTGAGGCGGAACAATTTGAGGGAGAGGCACAGAGCTTGCTGGCGCTAGCCGAAGGGTGCCCTGAGCTCATACCGAAGGTCTTTGCTCACGGTGTCACCGATGGGCGACCGTACTTCGTGTCGGAGTATAAAAACATTGGGTCCTTGACGGAGGGGGCGGGCATTCGCCTGGGGGAGCTGATGGGGACGAAACTGCATCGACACACCAGCCCGAATGGCCAGTTCGGCTTCGAGGTGCCGACGTACTGTGGAGCGACGAGAATGAGGAACGGATGGTTCCCGACGTGGGAGGAGCTGTTTAGTGACAAGATTGGGGAGTTGTTGGACGCGTTGAAGGGGCAGCGCTTTGGTGAGCTGGTGAGCAAGGGGGAGCAAGTGCGGAAGACGTGAGTGCTTCATCTGGAGTCGTGGAGCCTGCGCTGAGATCATCTACCCAGCGTGATCCCGAAGCTTCTTGGTGAGTGCGCATCGCCATATGTGGCATCGTCGTCACTCACCGACGGTCTTAGGCCCTCTCAAGGTCGAGCCAGTGATCCTGCATGGTGATCTATGGGTAAGCCGTCGGGCCAGTCAAGGATCGTGCTACAGGCGTCCTAATATGCAGAGCGGGAACGCTGGAACGGATAGAAATACGGGGGAGCCAGCGATCTTCGATCCGTCGTCATTTTATGGCCACAATGAGTTCGAGTGCGTGTATCGAGAGTAGTCATTATGTGGAGCAATACGCTAACATCAATACAGCCTCGCCATTGCACGAGTATTCGGTGGCTTTCCTCGCTCATTCTACGCCACATATCACAAGCACTTCCCGAAGGCGGAGCCTGTAGACCAGTACGAGTTGCGAATGGAACTGTACGAGATGTTCCATTATCTCAACCACACGGTGCTGTTCGGGGTAAGTGGATTCAGCTGCAAATGCGTTATGCCATAACTACATTTCTTGCAGGGTGGATATGCGTCCAGCGCACTATCAAAGATGAACACGTTGCTGAAGGCGAAGCTGTAAAATTGTAAAAGAATTTTGAAGAAGTCCATCCACCGTGCCGACACACCTATACATGTACATATGTAACTATACACGCATATGTAGACGAGGCTTTCGAGTTCGAGCGTGCTTTGTAAAGCTGACTGTGGCAACGTTGAACTTGCTGTGACAACTTGTGGGTCCAAATCGGAGTCAGCCGAGAGCACGTGGCTACTCGCACCGACGTCCGACCGGGTTTGTCAACACAAACAAATCGAGGACCTTGTTCTCGACGCTCACGTTCTCGGTGGTGGCAAACGTCTTCCGCTTCGCATAATCATCAGATTGCTTGCTGCCCCCTTTCCCACTGGTAGAACTTAGGACAGGACCTGCTTGGAAAAGAGAACTGGGCATAAATGAGCCAAGGTACCTTACCATAAGCGCGACGCGTCCACGATGATATTGACACCTTTACCTCGAGCGTACGACTACTCGCAGGATGCCTACTCTCAAGATGCGTACACGAATGACATGCCGATGGAGTACGAGGACGAGGACGACAACAGCATAACGCAAGAAGACTGTTGGACCGTCATCTCCAGTTTCTTCGATGAGAAGGGTCTCGTGCGACAACAGCTCGACTCTTTCGATGAGTTCATTCAGAACACGATGCAAGAGCTCGTGGACGAGAACCCGGAACTCATCCTGGACCAGGCGGAGCAGCATACAGGACGCGACTTCGATCAGAGCAAGCGCTTTGAGATTCAGTTCGGCCAAATCTACCTGTCGAGACCAACGATCACCGAAGCGGATGGTTCGGTTGTCCCAGTCTTCCCCCAAGAGGCTCGCCTGCGCAATCTCACCTATGCCGCACCGCTGTACATCGAAATGCGCCAGAAGACTCTGCATGCCACGGACGAGTTGGACGAGGCGGGCGAACCCATCTGGAGGACTGTGAAGGAGGACGAGGGCAATGCGGTTCAAAAGGTCCACATTGGCAAGGTGCGTCTACAGTGTTATGCGTGCATACCTTCGGTGCTAGAGTCCTTCCAGGTGCCGATCATGTTGCGGTCTGCGTTCTGCATCCTCAACAAGCTGAGCGACCAAGAAATTTACGACCTCAACGAGTGCCCTTACGACTCCGGAGGGTACTTCATCATCAACGGGTCGGAGAAGGTCTTGATTGCGCAGGAGCGCATGGCCACGAACCATGTCTACGTCTTCGCTAAAGCTCAGCCCTCCCCCATAAACTTCCTGGCCGAGATTCGTAGTGCTGTGGAGAAGGGTGGCAAGACGATCAGTCAGTTCCAAGTGAAGATGTTCCACCGGACGAAGGAGCGGTCGGTGCGTGATCAATCTGTTCTTTCTCTTGCGACTTGCTGACGGCCTTGAAGATGGGCAATGTTATCAAGGCTACCATCCCTTACATCAAGGTCGACATCCCCATCTGGGTTGTCTTCCGCGCCCTGAACGTCATTTCCGACCGTGACATCCTCGACCACATCTGCTACGAGAGCACCGACCCGCAGATGCTCGAGTTGCTCAAGCCTTGTATCGACGACGGTTTCGTCATCCAGGAGCGTGAAGTTGCCCTGGACTTCATCGGCAACCGTGGTACGACGACCGGTCTCAACCGCGAGCGTAGAGTTCGGTATGCGCAGGAGATTCTGCAGAAGGAGCTCTTGCCGCACGTCTCTATGGCTGAGGGTTCAGAGTCTAAGAAGGCCTACTTCTTCGGTTACATGGTCCACCGACTTTTGCTTGCTGCCCTTGAGCGCAGAGAGTTGGATGACCGTGACCACTTCGGGAAGAAGCGTCTTGATTTGGCAGGCCCGCTGCTTGCTGGTCTCTTCCGTATGCTCTTCAGGAAGATGACGAAGGATGTGTACCGCTACTTGCAGAAGGTATGTGAGCATTCCGTTTATCGGATGATTGCTCATTCGGTGTTAGTGCGTCGAGTCCAACAAGGACTTCAACCTCAACCTCGCAATCAAGCACCACACGATCTCGCAGGGCTTGAAGTACTCCCTCGCTACAGGCAACTGGGGCGACCAGAAGAAGGCTGGCGCGGCGAAGGCCGGTGTCTCCCAAGTGTTGAACCGTTACACATATGCGTCGACGCTCTCCCATCTTCGTCGTTGCAACACACCACTCGGACGTGAGGGCAAGATCGCCAAACCTCGTCAGCTGCACAACACTCACTGGGGTATGGTCTGCCCTGCCGAGACCCCCGAAGGGCAGGCTTGCGGTCTTGTCAAGAACTTGTCGCTCATGGCCTGTATCTCCGTCGGCTCCATCTCCGCACCCGTCATCGACTTCTTGCAGGAGTGGAACTTGGAGAGCTTGGAGGAGAACGCGCGCTCGTCGGAGGCAACCTTCACCAAGGTCTTCGTCAATGGCGTCTGGATGGGCGTTCACCGCGACCCGGCAAAGCTCGTCGAGACCATCCGCCGACTACGCAGAAAAGACGACATCAGCCAGGAGGTCTCTGTCGTTCGGGATATCCGCGAGAAGGAGCTGCGCGTGTACACCGACGCAGGTCGTGTATGTCGCCCGCTCTTCATCGTCGAGAACCAGTCGCTGTTGCTCGAGAAGCACCACGTGCATGCTCTGACGCAAGGCGCGAAGTGGGATTCGCTGGTCAAGCAGGGTATCATCGAGCTGCTGGACGCGGAGGAGGAGGAGACTGTCATGATTGCCATGACGCCTGAGGACCTGGAGAACTCGAGGATGACGCCGGAGGAGCGCGCCGCTCAGCAGGCCGAGGAGGAGGTCGACATGACTGCCACCAAGGTCGCGCATACTATGGCGAACACGCATACCTGGACGCATTGCGAGATTCATCCCAGTATGATCCTCGGTATCTGTGCCAGTATCATTCCCTTCCCCGACCACAATCAGGTACGTGACTCACTCATTTGTCTAACGCTACATCGCTGACGTCTTCTAGTCTCCTCGTAACACCTACCAATCTGCTATGGGTAAACAAGCGATGGGTATCTTCCTCACGAACTTCATCCTCCGCATGGACACCATGGCGAACATCCTCTACTACCCGCAAAAGCCACTCGCGACGACGCGCTCCATGGAGTACCTGAAGTTCAGAGAACTTCCTGCCGGTCAGAATGCCATTGTCGCTATCCTGTGCTACAGTGGCTACAACCAGGAAGATTCCGTCATCATGAACCAGAGCTCCATCGACCGTGGCCTCTTCCGTAGTATCTACTACAGAGGATACACGGATATGGAGAAGAAGAGCGTCGGCATGATGCCTACGGAGGAGTTCGAGAAGCCCTCGCGCGACAACACCCTCCGCATGAAGCATGGCACGTACGACAAGCTGGAGGACGATGGTCTCATCGCTCCAGGTACGGGCGTCAACGGCGAGGATATCATCATCGGCAAGACTGCACCCATCCCGCCAGACAGCGAGGAGCTCGGGCAGCGGACGAAGAACCACACTCGCCGTGATGTGTCTACGCCATTGAAGAGCACGGAGAGCGGTATCATCGACCAGGTCCTGCTCACGACGAACGAGGACGGCAAGAAGCTCATCCGCGTTCGTGTCCGCTCCACCCGTATCCCGCAGATCGGCGACAAGTTCGCCTCCCGTCACGGTCAGAAGGGTACCATCGGTATCACCTACCGCCAGGAGGACATGCCGTTCACCGCACAGGGTATTGTGCCCGATATCGTCATCAACCCGCACGCCATCCCCTCGCGTATGACCATTGGACACTTGGTCGAGTGTCTGCTGTCGAAGGTCGCGACGCTTATCGGCAACGAGGGCGACGCGACGCCGTTCACGGACCTCACGGTCGAGGCGGTGTCGAAGAGCCTCGCGGGCAAGGGCTTCCAGCAGCGTGGGCTGGAGGTCATGTACCACGGGCACACGGGGCGGAAGTTGCAGGCGCAGGTGTACCTTGGCCCGACGTACTACCAGCGTCTCAAGCATATGGTGGATGACAAGATCCACTCGCGCGCGAGAGGGCCGGTGCAGATCTTGACGCGCCAGCCGGTGGAGGGTCGTAGTCGTGACGGTGGCCTGCGGTTCGGAGAGATGGAGCGCGATTGTATGATTTCGCACGGTATTGCTGGGTTCTTGAAGGAGCGGTTGTTCGACGCATCGGATGCGTACCGACTGCACGTTTGCGATATGTGAGTGCTGGCGGTCTTACCCTCGGCTATAATCTTCTGACTGGTCTTCCAGCTGTGGTCTCACTGCTATTGCGAACTTGGTAAGCGAGCTGTGCCTGACGATAATGATAGTAGACTGATACTCTCCTCAGAAAAAGCAAAGCTTCGAATGCCGCGCTTGCAAGAACAAGACCGCGTGCTCGCAGCTCTACATCCCCTACGCCGCGAAGCTGCTCTTCCAGGAGCTGCAGGCCATGAACATCGCGCCAAGGTTATACACCACGTCGACGTGCGTACATCCCCTCCTTCCTAATCGTCTTTCTTGGCTAACCTTGCCACCACAGTGGCCGCATACGGGATTGATCTACCTTTCGCTCTGCTGTTGTCTTCTTGTCATTACTCAGTACTATTTGTATACTATACACCGCATAAATACCAGCGACAAAGCATACTGCATTTTCTGCGAGTCCGTGCGGGGTGTGCATGTAAGGGTTGGGGATAGGTGGACGAGGAGCCAAGCGAGTGCAAAGCGGAGAGAGCGACGGTGAGAGCATATGTACACACACGGCTGGGCCATGGTATTGGTGGTACCAGACCCCTATCGACGACGCTCTAGTCATCGCGGTCGCGCATCAGGCCCTGCCGTTCCTCTCCCCTGCCCTGCTCGCCGCTCAGGCGCTCCGCATGCCCCCGCTTCTTCGGCGTTTTATCGTCGTCCTCATCGTCCTCGTCCCCGATCTCGAACACCACCGCGTCCTCCCCAACGACAGGACCAGGCGCGCCCCGACTCGCCCCACCAACGAGCGTCGCCTCATCGTCATCTCGCCGCCTGCCACGGTGACCGTCCTCATCGTCATCGTCCTCCCCGTGCGCGCGGCCGTAGCCGCGGCGCTCGAGGGCCTCCAGGTCGTAGTCCTCCGCGTCTTCTTCGTCCTGGGCGAGTTCTTCGGACATGGCGAGGCGGCGGTTGTGCTCGGAGGGGCGCCAGAGGTAGGAGATGGCGGCGAAGGCGACGAGGTAGAGAAGTGCGAGCCAGCCGTCGAGGAGCCACCAGCGGGAGCGCCAGGATTTGGCGGAGTAGTCTTGGGGGAAAGGAAATTGGTAGACGCTTGAAAGCTGCGGAGAAGGGGGCTCACCTTCTGCCAATCGGCCCGAGAACGAGAACGAAGAGACCACGAAGAAGATGATGATTACGACGACAGCGCCGAGCAAGATCCTATGCAGAAGCTCAAACATGTGTAGCTTATAGCGCTGCTTGCGTGCACGGAGCTCGTTAATTGTGCCTATAGCGGGTAAGTGAGTATAGGCATGAAGGAGATACCGTAGGGAGGTGAACCGCTTACCATTTAGCGCATACATGATCCATAGCAAAAAGCCGCTCAGCGTAAACGCAAGCGGGATGACGAAAAGTAGCAGCACGAGCGCCGACGCCGACTCGAGCTCGAGCTCGACGATACCGATGGCGTAGAGGACTACGAATAGATCAGTCAAATGCCCATTGAGCCCAAAAGCAAACACCTACTTCCAAACACGAAATGCGCCCCGGCCAAGATCTGACACTTCAGCATCGTGCGGCCCAGGCTCTCCCTCACAACGCTGAGGCCGAGCGAGACGACGAGCAGCATGAAGAAGGACATGGAATTGCGCGCGGCGTCAAGGATGGCGACTACGATGAGAAATATGGTTGATGAGGTGCCGCGTCCGTGGGCGTTGAGGTAGCGGTAATAGGCTGGGAGCCGGGTTCAGTGGTTAGTTTGAGAATGGGAGGAAGGGGAGAAGGGAACGACGCACCCCAGCTAGCGAGCATCTCGATGACAATGAGGCCGATGAGCGAGGATAGGTAGTACTGTGGGACAGTCAGTAGCGCGACAGGCTGCAAGAGGGCGTAAGGTTACTTGAATTGGCAGCAACTCTGTTCTATGCTTGTAGCACAACCAACCCCAGACACCGGCGAAGACGAGGTAGACGAGGAACATGGCAAAGTAGAACTATAGTGAGGTAGCACGGTCAACGTGATATCCTAGCTGTCCAACAGGCTGAGTACGCACGTTGACCTTCGGGTAGTCCGCAGCTGGCAACTTGCCATCGAATTTGTTGCGGAATAAGACGGTGCCCTTGTAGGAAGGGTGGTAGGGCACATCGGTTTCGTCGTCTTGGCGTGAGAGGAGGTTGGCATCTTGGCGAGCCTCAATTGACCGGATATCCGCTGAAGTTTGCGAAGACTGTACAGAGATGGGAACGATGGCTGAGGGGGGTAGTATATTTGAGTACGTTCCGTCGCTCGCGCGACCACACGGAGCGTGGCACCCAGGAAGATCTACGCACCGACGCAATAATAGCCCGTGTTGCGGACGATGTATTGGATGGGATCGGTGTACGTGTACAACCCGCTCGGGCTCGAGTTCTCTTGCCTCAACGCCAAATCGCGTTCGGACTGCGGACAGTCAGCGCGCGACTGAGTGGATGAACAGAGTACCAACAGATTGTTCGGGCGATGCATCGGAGGACGAGGATGAGCCCTCAGAGGAGGTAGAGCCTGGGAGCTGCACGCGCGCGGACCAGAAGCTGGTGTCGGAGATGTTCTTGCCCTCGGGGAGGTCGATGATGAATCTGCCAAGCTGGTCTGTTGTACAGAAGCCTGCGAGGGCGGCGTTGGAGGTGCAGACGTAGGTTTTCTGCTATGCGAGGGTGGGTGTTGAGCGGGACGAGATGGAGGGGGATAGAGGTGGGCTTACGGGGAGGTAGTCCTCGGTGATGGATGTCTCTACTCCGAGGTACTGCCAGTCCGCCCACTCATAGATGACCTGGCGTACGTGTAAGATGGAGATGTGGGGTTAAGATGTGAGATGGTGCACCATAGCGACTTGTCCTTGCGAGGATCCATCGAATGTCACTGCGAATCGTTTACTACGCGTTCAGACTCGGTACATTCACGCGCACGCACCGTTGATGAAGGTGTCCTTGCCACCCCACATGCCGCTGCATATCTGGCGCGAGTAGTCCGTGTCCTGAAAGTCAACTTCGTATGCGAGGGCGCCGAGCGCGCCTGCCAGCCAGGGCAGCGCGTACTTGGTGAGCGCGCGCATGAGGGGGGAATGAGAGATGGATGCTTGGCTTCACGCCGCGCCTGCGGCTCACTCGGCTCACTCGGCGCGGCTGCCGGCACTTCCCGCCATTACGCACCTCCGTCCTCGGCCCGGCCGCCTTGACTTCAACCACCATCTTACCTCTTTCAGAAATATGTCGGAGAGCCCATCGACCTTGACCTTCAATCGTGCGGCTAGCTACCCCTCATCCTGTATGAAGTAGTAACAAAGTCTATAGAGACCGTCAAGGGCATATGCGAATTCCGTGAGTGGCATATTGGTTTCTTTGGCCTCAGTCAACCTCCACGCCACTTGCTCTGCTTCATTTTTTGGCCTTATATTCCCTGAACCCCTATATTCCTTCTACTGAACATTTTAACTGCACCCTCATCTCCATCCTCACCTTCACTTATGTCGTCTCCTCTACAGTGGAAGTCGCCATCCACACCATACTCTACGTCCGACAAATATACCCCGCCGACCTCTTCGTGCGGCGAAAGAAATATGATACCCCCGTCTTCCAATCGAGACATCCTGGATTGAATGAATATATTTCTGGCGCAGTGAAAGCCGTTGGGGAGGAGCTGGTTCAGGTGAGTTGCCACAAATTCGTCACCATCGACTGGCTAGTCTACCAATGTGGTATACGCGGTATATTCATGAGCACCGACAATATGCAGGGTACTGTCGCAAAGGTTGTCGTCGTAATCAAAGACAAGGAGGATGCACCCCTTGAGCGATTCGTCTTCGCGCTGGAGAGCATGATAGAGGTCGAGGCCTTCAACAAGGATACAAGGTGCGCATGATAGTAAACATTCTCCCAGTCTTAATGCCGCTTGACTTTCGACGGTACCCTATTATTTGAACGCCTTGGTATACTGATTGCGTCTTGACTAGCGTCGTAGATGCAATGAAACCGGCGGTCCTCAGCCAATACTTCCGCTCCTTCCTCGTCAAGCTCAACATGATTGAGGCGCAGCTCGGGCAGATGTACCTTGGAGGTATGCTTGTCTGTCGTCTTTTCTCCCCATTTATTCAACAATTTTACTCCCACAGACGATGTCTCTTTTGCCATCGTACTCGAGCTGAAGGATGACCAAGCACCTACGGCGGCGGTGAACAAGGTCAGTAATTTGAGGCACATCTTCGAGCTTCAGTTATTACTGTAACTCACGCTCACACAGGGAGATCCACCACCCTGGATCCCCGCCGAAGGCAGCCTCACTACCGCAGGCGCGTCTGAAGACGCGCAACTGCATGTCGTTCGTGCTGTGAATACCGGAATCATCAACGTGAGCAACATCGAGGTTTAGGAACCAAAGCCATCAACCACTGACGCACCTTCCAAGCTCTCGCTCACCGTCCAGGAATCAGAAGTCAAGCTACGACGAGAGAAAGAGCTCTATGACTCGTGATGCCGAGCTTGCCTACCTGACCTTTCTCGGACTCAATTCGTGGAGCTTTTGTAGCAATAATGTCGGTAGCCTTTTTTCTTGTCGAGCCAACTCGCCATCCCATGTGTACATCGCGAATATATTAGACCGGCAACTTCAGTAAAGTAGTATACAGTACAGCGTCTCTGACTGCGTCTCGTCCCCGAAGTCCTCCACCCTGCCATCTCAGCCTTCGTCAGCTGATCCTGCCCTGGCGTTCACTCCTCAAACATCCACCCGTATACGTTGCATGATGGGTATAATCCGTTCCCACTCTTCCATAGCCTGCAATGCGCGTCAGCGTGAGTCCACACAAGCAAAACGTGCAGAGATTCTCGTAACGCCACCGCCACCGCTTTCTTGCGACGAGGAACGCCGCTGTACAATAGGGATCCTCTATTACTCACCGCCCGATAGAACTCGATCTGCCCATCCGCAAAGTCGCCGAGCGCCTCCTTCATTTCTGCCTCCTTCGCGTGCTGGAAAATTGTCTGCTCGCGCAGCGTCTCATCGCTGAAGGCGTCGGAGGTCTCGTGTGCGGTGGTGACAGCGTCTTGAAGCTGAGGAGAACAGGCGTCAGTAAGTTCACCAGGTGGCTGAAGGATTGCCACAAAAAGCGATATCAATGCCACTCACCTCCTTAATCTTGGCATCCAGCTTCTTCATCCTCTGCACCCTCGCCCTGTCATCATCCATCCCACGCATCGCATCCACCCGCTCCCTCAAGTACGCCCCGAGCCCCAAACCGGTGCTCCCAGCATGTCCACTGATGACCGCCGACAGCCTGTCGCGTTCGGCTGTGACACCTGACAGGTAGTCGGAGAGCTCCTCAAAGTCGAGCTGCTTTTGGTCGCGGAGCTTGAGGACGGCGCGGTTGGCGTGCGAGTAGGAGAGGAGGGCGTGGAGGTGGTTGAGGAAAGGGTCCGTGGTGGTTTGGGTCTGAAATGTTGTCAGTATAGAACGCAGTTGAATAAGACAGACAACACTCACCGTATGCCTCAACAACGCCGAAAACTCCAATAGCGTATTCGAGAACTGGTTCAGCGGCTCTGTAATCCCCGACTCCAAGAATCCCAGCCCCTGCACCGCGACCGCAAGATCATGGTAGTCCGAGGTGAGGTCTTCCGAGGATTCCGGGTCACCGTCTTTCAGCCTGAGGGCCACCGCCAACAAAACAAAAACCAATCCACTCACCGCTGGTCCGCGTGCGCACGCGCGAGTAGAGGCGCTCCGTCGTGACGAGCCCGTCCTCGAAGCGGTCGACGCCCTCGCGGAGGGAGAGGAAGCGGTCGTCGGGCTTGCGGACGCGGGAAAAGGCGTTGAGGAGCGTGTCGGAGACGGAGTCGAGGAGGCCGGGCGTGGGCTCGGGGCCCGGGGGGTGCGCGACGTGTTGGTGCATAATGACGTGCTGGGGGGTGTTAGTGGGGGTGGGGGACGGTAGGCTAAACGCACCCATTCCGTGGACTCGAAGAAGGCGCGGACAAGAGTTGCGCGTTGGAGGGTGGGGTGCCGACCGATGCGTTGCAGGAAGAGGTTCAGGCTGGGAAGTGTTAGCTAGGAAGTACGCAGATATGGATGCGCGCACTCTTGTCTACGCCTCTCGATGAACTCGGGACTAAATCGATCGCCAGTGATGTACTCTGTCTACGCGTCAGCACACCTCCCTGCCACACAGCCCCCACACTCACCCAACCGATGCTTGTCCGGCAACGGAGGGACGACCACCGCCGGGAAGTCCCTCACCAGATGGTTCCTTAGGAACACAAAATCCTGGAATCTCCTGCGCGCCGTCGGATTCGGCGTGGAGAAGATGGGCAGGTTGGTCTGGGGTCGTTCAGAGGGGGTCAGCGCAGCAGCGGACGGTGCTACCTCTGCGGAGACGAGGTACGACACGTAGGCGTCCTTCGTCTCCGGGAGCTCCTTCACGGGGTCCTTCACGGACGCGACGAGGTAGCCCTCCCACTTGGGATCGTGCGGGCCGCCCTCGCTGCTGTCCGTGGACTGGCGGAAGCCAGGGCCCGCGGTGGCGGGGGATGTTGGCGCGGGTTGGTGGTCATAGTTGTATTGCTGGGGTGCGGGAGGGGACTCCCAGGTCACGGAGTCGAATACGTCGTCTTCGCCGAGCATTGCTTTGGATAGGCGTCGGAGTAGGAGGCAACTCACCCTCTGCTCATCGTCACATCACACGCACACCAACTCGGTAACTGCCGACAACTGCGCCGATAGGCGCTCTGAGCCTTTCTCGCGTGAGCTCAACTCACGACATATGATTACAGTCCGCAGAGCAATCGGATACGCAGTAAACTGACAAGGAAAGACATTGTACACAGTGAACGTACGTAGAGGACACGCTCTTGGCTTGCGAAAGACCCATCCACTACACCTAATCCCTATCCACCACCATCCCACCACGGCCCCTCCGAATCCTATCCTCCAACGACCCTCCAAACGCCTTCTTCGAATCCGAGCTCAAGAAGCTCGCCATCCCCTGGTTCTTCTTCCGCGCCTGCTCGTCTGCCGCCAGCTCCGCCTTCTCCTTCTCAAGCAGCGCAGCGAGGCGCTCCTGTCGCTCCTTCGACATGGTGTTGGCGTTGGAGGACATCGCGGCGAGACGTGCAGCGCGGTCGGCGTCGAGTTTGGACGCGCTCGAGTTGCCGGCAGGTGGAGAGCGCCGGGGCGGAGAAGCTGCACGGCGAGGTGGCGGAGAGGCACGACGAGGAGGGGACCCACGACGAGGCGAAGGCGGTCTGCGCATGGGGGATGGCGAGCGACGCGAGCGCTTTGGCAGCGGCTCGCGGCCCACGACACTCTCGCTACGCTCGCGCTTGATGACACGGTCGCGGCGGGGCGACGGGCTCCTGTTGCGACGTCCATACCGGTCCTCCTCCGAAGACTCGTCCGAGCGGGGCCATTGCGGCCTGCGGTCAACAGCCTTTCCCTTGCCTTTGTAGTCGGGCGAGACACTGCGGCGGCGGGAGCCACGACGGTCAGGGCTGTGGCTGTACCTCCCGCCCCTCGAGGGGTAGCTCGAACGACGGTCATCGCGGAAAGGGCTGGGTGAACGACGACGATAGTCGGGCGAGCGGCTCCGGCGACGGTCATCGTCGTAGGCGCGAGAGTGCGAGCGACGATCTTTATCGTGGCGGGAATGCTTGCTCTCGTGCTTCAGCCGCTTCTTCTCTTCCTTTTCCCGCTTGCGCTCTGACTTGTCTTTCTTGACCTTCACGCCAGCGCGCTCCTGCATCTCGCGAAGACGGAGGGGATTGTTCATAAGGGCTTCGTAAGCGGCCTGCTCCTGCCTTTTGATGGCAAGGAGAGGGTCCTCGCGGATCTTGCTCGCGATATCGCGGGCGGTGTTGGCATTCTGAACTGCGATGAAGTTCTTGTGGGCAGCACCAAGCTACGAAGCTGTCAGCATTTTGATTTGACATTTAAGAAGTAAAAGACGCACCTTGTCATTCTCATCGCCAATGAGGAGCTTATCAACACGCTTCTTGCCCAGCAAGTAATCCTCCAGGTCGTTCGGATTCTGCGTGCTCCCCGCCGCTGGTGTCGCGTACATCCACTCTAGCTTCTCTTGCCGTTTCTTCCCCGTTTGCTCTTCCTGCATTCGCTGAAGCTCCTGCAGCTGCCTCTCCTCCTCCTTCTCCTTGCGCAGCTGATCAAGTTTCTTCTTCTCCTCCAGCGCCTTCTTCTCCTCGAGCCACACCCGCTCCTGATTCTTCAGGAGGAGCGGGTGCCAGCTCTTCTTCATGTTCAAGTCGCCTCCACCCATCTTTGCTGATTTCCGGCTGACGAAGGACTAAGGAGGAGGTGAAGTGGGACGATGACCGCGAGAGCCAAGGGGAGGTGAGCGTGATGTGCTGATGTAAGCACCTGATCCACGCTTCGGCATCACCGCTCCGATGTTCCGGACTGGCCGGCGAGTGCGCGCCGCTCACCTGTACCTCGTCCTCCTCGAGTCCGCGCCGTCGCCCTCGCTGGGCAAGATGTCCCAGTCCCCTGCCAGCGACGACTACCATGAAAATGATCCGCTGAACCGCGATGCCGAAGCACCCATAGCACCACCACAGCCAGAGTCAGCACCTCGTCCATCTCGTCCATCGCATTGACGCCCATACCCCATGTCCTTACCAGGCCTACGCGCTCAATATATGCGCTCACCCGCAGCGAGATAACGCGCGGACTCGCGAACCGCTTCGTGCACTCGCGCACGTACATATTCCTCTACCTCGGCATGGCGGCATTGTCAGTCACCACCGTCGTCCTGAGCTTGGTAGACGAATGCCCGGGATTCCCATTCTACATCCTCGAGATCATCGTCAACTCGGCGATGATATTGGAAGTCGCGATACGATTTGTTGCGTTCGGGCGTGTGCGTGTCTTGTCCATATGCGCGCCTATTTTCCCTAATATCTGTACAGCAATTCTGGAAATCCCCCTTCAATGTGGTGGATCTGATACTCACCATGTTTTGCGCCCTCACCCTCCTCGTCCTCGCCTTCTCTTCGTGCGGTAGTGGAAGCAAGGAAGAAGAGATCCTCGACACCCTGCTCTTGGTGGCGCGCAACGTCCTCCAGTTCAGCCGACTAGCTGCCGTCATGCGACAGTAAGAGCACCATCTCGCAATAACTCCTTCTCCCTTGACACTCACAACCTCATCCCTTTCTCTTAGATCCGGCCAATCCATCTTCGCCCGCCCCAAACCCATTGACATCAACGCCGCTCGACGCGCTGGCTACACCGGCCTCGACATCGACATGGACAGCGACGACGACGGCGACGAAGAGCTCGGACGCCCCCTCGTCCGCAACCCTGTCGTCTTCGATGCCGACTCGAACGGCGCGGACAGGCGACCGCCACCGAAAACGATGACCCCTATGCCGATGCTGGCAAACTCTGGCCCACCGGATGATGAGGATATGTGGGCGGGGCTGGGGTAGAAGGAGGAGGAGGGGGAGCGCTACGATGTGTATAATGGATCGTAGGACCGGTATACAGAGCCTATATTCGAAGTAACTTATCAACACGCGTATTTTTTGCCTTGACCGAACTTCTTTCACTTCAAGTAAGTATCGGGCCAGCCAGCCAGCCAAAAGGTCAGGAGCGGTGTAAGTCATTGATATTACAGAAAAAATTACGCTAGGAATACAGCAAGGTGACTCGAACGACTCATAAATACCTCGAAAGCGATAACCAACTTCACTATTGCGATTGTCACCGATCTTGTTCTAATGTTCAGCGTGACGGGTCGAATGACGGGTACGACGGATTGCCCATGTAGAAGTTGCTTCCTGGACCATCCTGAATGCTGGTAGGAAACACCACCGTGTCTTCTCCACCCATCTGCTGGACCGCGGGTTGACCATTCTGATCGTTGTTGGCGACTTCGGCCAGACCGGCAAGGTAGGTCACCCAGTCGTTGGGGCTGAAAAGGGTCAGTAAACAGTCTACACTGAACGCAGCGAGGAAAGAGCACGTACTCAAACGCGGGTGGTACTGACTGCCAGATCGTCATGCCGTCTGGGTCAAGCTGGTTTGCCTCGCCCAACCCAGGACTACCAGTGAAGCCCGTCGATGTCATCTCCCCAAACGAACCCCATCCAGGCGGCGAGTCGACGAAGCCGCCTGCGTCCATGCTTGAGGTCGCTGAGTGCATGCTACCGCGCCCGCCCAGCGAGTCCATGCTCCCCATCGAATCCATGCTGCCGCGGGGCGCCGTCGAATCCATGCTCGCACGTCCAGCCGAACCCATGCTCGAGCCAGCCATGCCACTCGGGCCAGCCGCTGGAGGCGGGAACCAGTTGCTCATGCTCGCTACTGGAGGCGCGTCGCACGCCCCCGCTGGGTAGCCGATCTGGTCCGGAGTAGGGACGCCGAACATAGTCGACGCAGAGAGACCATTCTGCATCGGCGGCGGAGGTGGACCGACACCTGAATGGTGCATCGGTCCTACGCATATATCCACAGGCCCCTGCGCGAACTGCGACGGGCCCATCGCCTCCGCGCTCAGCTTGGGGTCACGGCACGGGTGTGCCCTATCGTACCCAATCTCGTCATGCTTCAAGTAGTGATTTGGGTTGGGCCGTTCGGAGGACGCGTCGTCTGCACCGTCTCGCGAGCGTTTGCCAAGCTGTGAGTTCGGGAGCTCGCCAATGGAGCATAGCTCGTCGAGGACGTCCCATGTGCGACCGGCGGTGACCCAGCGGTCTTCCATGCTCTTGAGGTAGTCCATGAGGAGATGGATATCCTTGAGCTCCTTCAGCTGATCTCGTGGCGACCGAGGCTTGACGCGCGTCCACATGCTGACTAGCAAGACGATGGCAGACACGGAGGCAGCGAACTGGTAAGGCAATCGATATTGATAGCGTGGCAAGGCGGAAGAAATTGACGCACCATGACATACGGCAGACCAGCGCCTGTCTTCCGCTTCTGCTGATCCAGAATATGTGCACACGCTCGGGCTGCCGTCGTGCAGATGGTCAACGACGGGAAGGATGGGTTCGCCGCCAGCGGATGAGCAGTGATGAATGGTCGATGAATGAGAATCTGCGTTTGCCGGTAGGAGCAATGCAGAAACACCGCCTGGTTCATAAGTTGGTGATCTGGTTGTTCAGGATCCCATTGCACTATATTATTGGATATTCAGTGAGGTACTTGGAAGGAATTGATAGAGATATATACGCACGATACCGCGGCATCTCGTCCATCCACTGGTTGAGGGCAGAGTCGAGCTCTTGGACAAAGTCGCGTTCCCACCCTTCACCCATGAATTTTTTCAAGAAGCCGTATTTGTTGGTGCCGTATATTGTGCGAATGGCGACCTCCGTTATACGGGATAGCTTGATGTATTGAATAAAGCATGCCACCTTCGATGGCTTGTCGGCGGGCTGCTTCCACGACTCCTCTGGCCGTTCTGGGTTGTACCAGTACTCGTCGTCGACGTCCATGGGGTATCGGATATCGAAGCTGCAAATTCGTTGAGCGAGATGAATTTCTGAATGCGAGTCGACGTACTCTTCGTCCGGCATGGCGCAGTTTCGACCGAGTATTGCACTCAAATTCCTATCCAGCGTTACAAGGATCCTGGCTTCTGTCAGCACCGTCCTCTACACGTAAAATTCACCCCGAACGCGCTCACCAAGCAGCCCGGTTCCACAGTTCGTCTACAATGGTGGGAATCTTCCTCCTCGTCCGCCGATGCGCGCCCACGTCCTGGATGTACCGTATGGCGACCCCGATGCGCGTCCAGATATGCTGCGTCATCAAGTTCGACGACGCGAGCATGAATAAAATCGATAGCTGGGAATCAGTCAGCCACGGTAAACCGGCTACTAACCGAGGGCTCTTACACAATACGACTGGATCTCCTGCAGACTCGGGGCACCAAAAATTGGTCTGCGCGTCTTCTCCGCCTGGGTGAACCATTTCCTGCAGGCAGAGAGAAAGACTTGCAGTCAGTCAATCGATAGCTCGGATATTCTCCACCGGCGTACCATCCTCCGGAGTGACTATCCATGTCGTACTCCTCGGAGAGCACCCTCGGATCCTCCGAGTACCGGGCGCCTAAGGCGCACACGCAGAGAACAATCGCGCCGAAGTCGTGGTCAGTATGATGTCGCCCATTGCGCAGACCCTCCTCGAAGCTCGGTCTGTGTAGGACGGGGAAGTAGAGATGGACGTTGTCGAAGAATAGATCGACGAGCGTGCGCATGAGATCGTCCTCCGGAAAGTCATATTCCACCGATTCGGTAGAGAGCAGTGCACATTCCCAGGGACGTGCGCTCCAGTACCGAGAGCGACGTCCATTCAGGAAGGTGGCAGGGACCCTGTAAGGCTCGTCCGGTTGCTTCTTCAGGCTTATGAGCTTCAGCACGAGGTCTGACAAAGGGTGAATTCCCCGGAGATTTCGGGAAAGAGAAAATGTCTTACGCGCCGTGCTGCTCTTGCCCAAAAATCGGTTGAATATCGAGGTGCCCAGCTGAACGTGTCGGAAACGTTCAGTGATATCCTCGTCTTGAGGGTTGTACTCGCCACGCTCAAATTCGATGGATCCTGTCATGGCCGGCCCTTCTACTCCCTCTCCGTCCTTGAGATCCTCGTGGCGGTGCCGGGTACCCGTACGTATCATTGCGCGAGCCATGTCGCGCATTTGCTCTTGGGTTATGCTTGGGGTAGGGGGCGAGCTGGGCCTGGTAGAGCTCAGAGTCATCGGGCTTTCGCCCTCCTCGTTGGCGGATAGTTGTTCACGCTGAGTCATTGAATCAATCAAAGGGAAGGGGAATTGTTTGAAGAACGTACACGTTCGAGCAGGGCTTCGAGCTCTTCAATGCGCCGTTCTAATGACTCGACGTAGCTAGGAGATATGTGAGCACCACTGTGAGGAGGGTCAAGGCCGTGCCACACTTACGTCTTGCTGATAACTTGTCTCTACGCGCGATGAATGAACACCAGTGCCCAATTGAGACAAGCATCGTGAACGCACCTTGGCTGTGTCGTGGTATGTGCATTTGAGATTGTTTATGGTACAGTTTGAGCACGACTTGCGTGCAATTTGGTCTCCATCGCCTGGTCAAGATTAAGCGAGGGTGATTGTTCAGTCAGATCTACCACCGCTCACAGCGACCTGGGGAGTACAACGAGCATAAGCACACAGAAACACTCAGCATGTCTGCACACGCACTCTTCCTTCTTCTACAGAAATCGCAAGCTCTGTCCGATTTCCGTTTCCTATGTTCCAATTGTTGTTCAAGGGTCTGCTGGGATCCCCCCGGAGGCGTGTCGTGTGGTGACATGATCTGTCAGCTCGCAGGAAGAGGGGCGATAGTGCAGCGCGCGCCAGAGGTTCAGAGCTCAAAATATTCCCGCATATATATGCAGAACGCGGTCAGAATGCAAGACCAAGGCTGTTGGGGGGAGGTGCCATGGGGGGATGATCGCCCTCGGCAAGACATACGTATAGGCGCCGGCCAAGCCGAACTGCGGACCGAGGTGCCGTTCGACTCACGGTGACTGAACTGTGCGTTGTTCGACTTCGAGCGTGTTCCAGTGCAAAATGAAGGCTAAAGTAGGGCGAGGGAAACGATTGTTGAATGTAGGAACCGCATAAAGGACCTTTGACGCGTATTTATATGTACAGGTACGGTATCAACATCCAGGGAGCAGAGCATAGGCGACGACCGGACAGCGAAAGCACGGCGAGCGAGATGAGTAAATAATGGTGGGGATGGGATAACGAAGGGGGGATGTCCAGAAGACATACGCGAAATACACAACTCAGTCCACCAGCCGCACGAACCAGCATATCCACCAGAACAACACCCCCAGCTGCGTGAGCACGACTGCGATCTCCGTCAGCACGGCGATCCACTGCAGGATGATGCCAATCCAGAAGAAGGGGAGCACGATGTAGCGCAGACCGTCATGCTCGATTAGCTCCAAGCGGAAGTGTGCCGTGGAGGATAACGCGGTGCGTATTTGAAGGAACGTGACCGCGGTAGACCCCCAGAAAAACAGCGCGGAATACACCCAGTGCATGAACGAGCGCTTTGGTATACGCTTGATGGGATACCGCTTCGCCTCGCCGGTGAACTCGTTGCGGTAGAGGGGGATAATGAGGAAGTCCATCACATCGTCGCCGATCCGCTTGCCGTACGTGCGCCAGAAGGGAGTGATCGTGTCCAGCAGGAAAGTCAGCAAATTCATGCCAACCTCCCAGAACTGCTGGTACTGGTCTCGATAACTCTCCTCCAGCGTGACGATGGTTGATAACTAAGGATAACGATGAGCACGGTGATTGTGCGGTCAGATAGGTGGAATGCACCAACCTCCGGGTAGACGACCGATGTATGGGCGAGCGCGGCATTGTAATCCGACTTCGTCTCCGCGTGCAGCACCTGCACCCGCTGGAGCACCTCGGTGACGTTCCGAGCCTGGACGTAGATCTCGTTCCGATGGCCCTCGAGCGCAGTGATCGTGGTCAAGAGGGAAGAGATGGAGTCGTCGAATATGCTCCCCGAGGTCTCCAGCTTTCCGGAGTTGCCTGACTCGCTGAGGTAGTTCTGCAGTGTCTCCTGCTGCTTGCGCAGTCGCTTGTGAATGTCGTCCACAGCTCGGTACCCGCGCAGCCGCCGCGTCGACCCAGTCACAGCGGCAGGATCATGACTGAACGCGTCGAGAACTTCTTGAGGCAGTGACTTGTACGGCAAGCCAAGTGCACGGGATATGTTGGACTGAACGTTCTCATATTCCTTGACATTGCCTGCCACCCTATGCAGCAGCTGACGCAACCGAGAGTTCTGCGACATCGTGGACTCCAGTAACCTTGAATCATGATGAGTCTACGGCAAATCCGACGACAAGAAGGTGGACGTACTGCGCCTTCTGCTCGTACTCTCGTCGCGTTCGCTCCTGAGTAGCATGCCGCTTCTGCGAATCCTGACTCTCCTTCCTCGTCGATGGCAACGACCTTCGCGCCAATATTCGTCGCGGCAGCGCCCTATGCTGTATGAACGGCGACGACTTCGCCATAGCCGCTCGCATCTCCGGATCCGGTGTACCCTCGTCCGACGGTGGTATGATATTTAACGGCACGTCCGTCAGGTCGGG
>JAMQCK010001259.1:0-10323 GCA_024196135.1 Pleurotus ostreatus/Saccharomyces cerevisiae fusant | reverse complement strand
AAGAGGTCGTTGGCTACAGGTCATACATGAGCACCTCAAAGTGAAGACGTATCATGCACACATACCCAGGAGGTTGTTTTCAATGGTAAGGCGTTGAGATTCTTCCATAAAGCTTTCACTTTCGGGATGCATCGTATGCCAGGCGCGCCCAGCGATCACGGCCGCCCCGAGGACGATGACAAAGACATTATGTAGAAGACTGACGCATTGGAAGATGAGGATGTTGGGGAAGAGCCGGCGTAGGTAAACAAGGACGCGAAAGGGCCGAGGTAGCTCAGACTCGGCATACGTGTTGGAGATGCCCGCAGGCGCCGGCGTGCACAACAGCAAGACACCTTCAATAGCGATTGTGCCGAAGAATATCAGCCATTGGGTCTGTAAGTAGCATGAGTAACGGATATCAACGTGAGGAGATCGACTCACAAAGAGGAATTGTGGGGAGAAGCCAACAAGCGAGGTTACGAGGAGGGCCACAAAAGTGATGATGTACAGTGGGCCTGACGTGAACAGGGTGAGCTCGTAAATGTAGTCCGTAACAGTGTTGCAGTGATGGCAGTGGTCCATGAAAGGTCCGAAGCTGATGTACGTTCAGTGGGATGCTCATAATAGCAAGCAGAACGACGCACCGATCGTAAACGAACCGCATTTGTGGCTGAGATATAGCCTCATACGTATTTCGTATCGCCATAAAGACCGCGTGCGAGTCGTACCCAGCCTTGTCAGGGTGGTGCTGCCTAGCGTAGCCTTTGAAGGCCTTTCTGATCTCGTCGAGCGGCGCAGAAGGCGCGACGCCGAGGTCTTCGTAGATCGTACGCTGCGCCATAGCGCTGTACAGATAGTACAGACCAAGACCAGCGACATATGTCATTAGGGTGAGCTTGTATACATTCGCGAGAAGGCGCCTGTACGCCGGAGTGTCTTTGTGGGGAGGGCGCTTCCCAATCGCAGGGTAAACATGGAAGAGGATGAGGTCAGAGACGGGTATGAGAAGCGCGTCCATGAATAAGAGCAGCGCCAGATGTCGCGCGTAGTATCTTGTGAGTCTGTCGTCAGACACCAGGGAGACATAGCCTATACGAAGTGTGAGCACATTGTAAACGCTTGGTGTATTTGTGACGCACCGAGAAAGAGCAACACTCCCAATGCAATCCAGTGCCTGAGCTCGGCCATGTCGTCTCAATCCAGATCCCAGTGCTTCAGCGAGTCGACTACCGTCTTTTGAGAGAACAAAGGCACTTGTCAAGTTTAGTGGCGGGGTTCAGGAAGGAGGCGCTTGTTCCGCATTTAGGACACAAGCCGTACCATCACGTGCCAAGACGCGATCGAAATGCGGAGGTCCGGTCCGAACGCGCGCTTCGCGTCCTGCGTCTGCCTACCATGTCACCACAGTCTAACGTTGAAACGCTCGCCCGCATCATAACAGCTCTGGGGGATGACACGAGCAGACCAGAAGATATTGAGTGGGCTAATGAGATGCCTTCTGGGCGTGACATGCTAGCTTGGATTGCCAGTCAACTGAGCGCGCCCGAAGACGCGGTCCATGATGATGATGATATATTGGCCTCCCTGTCTGCGATCGCACTCGACGATGCTGAGCTCAAGTTGTCAGGATAAAAATGCTATGTACATGCATAACGGCTCTAACACTTCTCCAGGGCAAACGATCTCTCGGACGGCGACGAATTACTTAGCGAAGAACACCTCGACCGATATATATCACCAATAAGGCTCAAGTGAGTCTACAATAAATTTGCCACCGCTTACAGACTCTGACAGACTCAGGGCACAAATTCGTTATAAGAACACCGAGGCGGAGCTCCTGGAGGCGGAAGTGGACGTCCTGAAATGTCGAATACAGCAAACGAGGTAGGCGGGACATGAGACCGCATGAACAGCAGCTTATGTTCTGAAAGGGTAGCCAACAAAAAGGCTACTGCTCTCATTGGACAGCGCAAGGAGAACATCATTACAACAGACAAGAGTCTTGCTAGCAATCACGAACGTTTGACCGATGTCTCCAGTCAAGTAAGTGCCATCTCAGTGGTCGACTGAGTTCGTCTATTGATCGCCCTCGTAGACCGACGGCAGACTGCTCGCGGCCAAAGAGTCCGCCGCAATCCTCATCGATGCTCTTGCGGACAGCTGCCGCGTGGACTACACATCCGACTTGGCGAGGCTTACTCGCCGGCGTTCAGCCATCGTCAAGCGGTTTCAGCAGATCGTGACCACTGGGAACAGGCAGGCCGTACACACAGCGGACGACCTACATGAAGAGGCTGCCAGGTTGGACGACGTGCTACAGACCCTCAGCAAGCAGATCACGCACACGTATGAGATTAAGGTCGACAAAGTCCACGTACGGCGTGAGCTCTCTCAAGCTTGGAATCTGGATCAGCTTGAGACGTTGCGAGCTCACGAGGGAGCACTTGACTCGGTAAGCGGCAATCTCTTACGCTTCGAATGGGGTCATCTTACATCTGTCAGGCAGTGGACGCTCTTGAAGCTGAGGTTCTCAATCCGCTATCTGACATCCAGGATGAGCTAGTCGCCAAAAGCACCCTCATAGCGGATGCAGAGGCCGTCATTGGCGCTCTTACCGAAGAGCTGGAAGAGGCCGTGGAGGACTGCGAGGAGGCAAAACAGGCGGTCGCATGTATGACTCGCGCCTCGGACCTACGACATGCAAACGATCTTGAATCGCGATTGAAAGCGACTCTCAAGAGCTCTGAAGGTGCGTCGAAGGGCCCACGCTCCTCGATCACCATCGTCATGCAGATTGCAGGCAATCGCCCCGCTGGAAGTCCGCCCATGATCCTGCTCAATCAACGGGACATCCTCGAAGAGGTCCAACTTCGGTTGAAGGCATCCGCCGACTCGGCTCAGCAAGAGCTAGTAAAGGCGAACACCCTTGCATCAGAGCTTCGCAACTTGTGAGGCATTCGTTGATGTCAAACCGATTCGTACTTACCAAGTCTACAGCCGCTCATCGCACAGCGCGCTGCTGAAGACCGTATACGCCAACTCACCGGTCAATAGTTCTCCGCCTTTCGCTGCGTCCGCGACAACTTCCGCAGCCGAGAAGTCTGCGCGAGGCAAGAAAGACAAATTAGCAGAAGGGGCCAAACTTCTATCCACGGTACGTGGCGTTCCAGCAAGCCAAGCTTGAGCTGACGGCGCGCAGGAATTGACCATGATTGATTCGGAGAGGACCCAACGACATTTGGATGCTTTCATCAAGAGAGCAATGCAGTAACATTGGTTCTGAGCAGAAGTCTAATCGCATGTAACATTATCAACATAGTATGCCGGAGTATACATTGGGGCAACAGGTACAGGTCTTAATCGTCGCCGTGCATCATCTGCGCGCGCCTCGCGAGCTGAAATGACGGTCAGGTGAGATGCAAGGAAGGAAGAAGCAAGGTGACTTACCGCTGCGGCGAGGTCCATCTGCCCGCCAGGAGCTGCAGGCTTCGCCACAGGAGCTGGCTTCGCCGCGCCTCCGCCTGGCTTCGGGCGCGGCGCTGAGGGCACCGGAGGCTTGCCCCCACCAGGCTTCGCGCCAACAGGAGGGGGCGCAGGCTTCGGCTTAGCAGCTACAGGGGGCGGCGCCTTGTTAAGGGAGCTAGACGGACGCGACGACGCGGGCGAAGTCTCGCTCGAAGTTGCGGGCGTCTTCTTCCATGGCGCAGCGCTGCCTTTCGCGGGCGCCATACCCGGGAACACCGACACCGGCTTCGCCTGCGCGTTCGCGCTCACCGCCTTGATCGCTGCCGCGGTTGGCGTGATCTTTGACGCTGTGGGCGATGGAGCCGCGGTGGACGTCGGCCGCGGCCTCGAGGGAGGTGGCGGGGGCGCAGCAGGGGCAGACGGAGGCGCGAGCTCCAAGTAGTTGTGCGGCGCCCAGCCTTCAACGCCATCCTTCTTGACCAGCCACCAGCCGTTGTCGTCCTTCTCCACAAGTTCGACCATGTCATCTTTCTTCAAGGACATCTCGCCCTCCTGCCCGTCGAAGTTGTATTTGGCGCGGTACATCGGCACTTCGGGCTCCGCCGGAGGCGGCGGAGGGGGAGGCGGCGCAGCTTGCCGCGGGGGAGCAGGTGGAAGACGAGACCCACCTCCCGAGGGAGGTGCTACCTTGGGCGTGACGGCAGGTGCTTGCTTCGCGACCGGCGCCGGCGGAGCTGGGGGAGGGGCCACCGCAGATTTGCCGGGCAACGGCTGAGCTTTGGGCTTGGGACGAGAGGAGGGTGTAGGTTTCTGCTTAGGTTCGTCAACACGAACCAAAAAGTAGATTCATGATAACGTACCGACGGCCCACCCGCTTTGAGCAGCTTGCCTTGTGTAATCGGTCGTACGACACCGGCCTTCCGCTTGGCGGCAGGGAATGACTGGCTGTTAGGCGGCTCGCCGGATTTGACATGGATGGCATGGCTCTTGTAAACGTCGTCTCGTGGGATAGTCTCGTCCTTGACTGCCTTGATCTCGGCCATCTTTTCCTTCTTCTTCGCATAGGAAATGCTACAAAAATTGAGCAATACAGCTGACCTGTAACGCATGGTGCGCACCTTGGACCGATATTGATAGAGACGCTGCCAGAGGTGAGTTGCGTTAGGTGGGTGATAAACTCCGTTTTGAACCAGCAGCTGATCACTGGGTCGCCCTCTTCGCAAGCATTCACGTTCAAAGCCTGTGATACATTGTTGAGCAGGCGTTCCAGATAGGAACGCACTACTCACCATCCAATCGTCGCGTAGATTCGTCATAGAAACGGACTTGATGGTCACAAGAGGTACCTTGCGATCCAATGTCATGCCCTCCTTAGCGCTGTTGACCACGATGTAAACCGCCTTCGCAGTCTGGACCGAGTTAGCCATGGAATGATAGGCGTCACATAGGTGACCCACCAAGAGCAGGAAACGAGGACTGGGTTTGCTAGACCTTCCGAGCTTCGAAACGAGAACCTCTACCCGCATACTGAAAACAACGCTCTCCGCTGGAAAAGGCTGCATGAGCAAGCAGATCACGCGACGACAAAGAAGATACTGACAGCCTATTCCAGCCGCATTTGCGAGGTCTTCTCCCAGGGGACTCTTGCCGTTGACGTCCAGATAGTCGCCCATGAACCGACGATAGCTGAGAAGGCTCATACGCCGACGTTCCTTCCGCCCACCCAGAAGCTGGTGACCCTGATCGCGAATCTGAGCGTAGGCCAGCGCCTCTTTGTTGTTCTTCCAGAATCGTTGAATGCGACGAGCACATTCATGCTTGTACCGCATGTAGTTCCGGAATGCACGTTGAATTCGACCCGCCATGTTGTGCCAGTAGCGGTCGCGCATCGTCTCGAGCGCAAAGAGCTGAGAGGGCATCAGCATAGCCACCCATTGGAAGCGCTAGTGAATTTACCGTTTCGGGATTCTTGATGAAGGCCTTCGTTACACCCATCTGCCACTCGTCCCTCGCGATGCCCGTGTCCTTGAGAATCTGCTCGCAGCCGGACTTCGAGTCTCCCGTCCAAGTGTACTCGCCAGCATACGACGTGTTGGGGGACAGCAAGTAGAAGCGCTCTACCATCTTTTCAAAGGTATTGCGATATGCGAAGCCCGCACGACGAACGCGTATATTCTCCTGCAGACCCAGATACTTGATCTGATGCAGAATGGCTTTCTCATCGTACTCCGTTGCGCTCCTGTTCTGGTTGGGCTTAATTGTGCGGATATACGAGGGCTGAGCCTTCATGAGATTGTCCACAAGCGCGTTGGCGGAGGCCTTGATCCTGTCGCCAGCCGTAGGCGGACGCTTCTTGCTATTGGGATCCGGCCGGTCTGGGAAGAGACCTTGCAAGAACTGATCACTGCTGCTTGTGACGAGTTCAAGAAGATCCTTGATGAGCGAGTCCTTGTTCTTGTCGGTCATGCCCTGGATGTTATACATCACGTCTCCGGCGTAGTGACGAACGAGGAACTGCGCTCCACGCGCTTCGAAGTGAGGGTTGTTGGACAAAGCTGACGTGCGCTGCATGAAGCTGTTGTCCGCGGCGGCAGGGTCAGCATGCGCAGTGGCGCAGGCGTCATTGAGAGCAGCGAAGATGCCTGGCGGGCGCCTCTCCTCGATGAGATCGCAGACAATCTTATTGTTGAAGTACTTGATTGGCGTCCACTTGATCTGCTCGCGGACGTACTCCTCCTGCTCCGTCTTGAGAGTGAGCTCGATGAAGATCTGCTGTAGCTTCTCGTTGACATAGTTGATGCATAGTTGTTCGAAAGAGTTGTCCTCGAAGATTTCGAACCCAAAGATGTCCTACAGGATTGGTCGGTGACGGGGGGTCTGAAATGCTTGACAAACATACCAGAATACCGATGACCTGCGCACTCGCATAGCGAGGCTTCATGGACATGTTGATGCGCGAGACGATCCATTCGAAGAGGTTGTTGTATATAGCTTTCGCCAAGGCATCGCGTCCAGCAGTTGCCTGAGCAGGGTTCAATGGGACGTCGTATACGGAACCTCTTCGACCGCCCCGCTGCGTCTCCATGACTCTCTGCGTCAGAGCTTTCTGCGTGAGGGCCGGATCGACCTCTAGCAGATAAGCCACGAAGTCCGACACGCTGGTATCGGCGATCGCTGAGTTCCCGCTGTCGTCTTCGACGAATTGCACGTTGCCGATCCATAGGATTGCCGCGAGCATCTTAAAGATCTCGCCTTGCTCTTCATCCGTAAGACCGATGACTTGCATGGCATTCTACGGAAATATGAATGATTGAGGGAGTGTATGACGTGCGATCGTACCAATGTGCCATTGAAATCGTCTCGGTCGTCGATACTGTCAACGTCGAGACAATTGCTCAGGCTGGTATACGCATATGCATCCGGCCCTTGCAGACCATACGCCTCTGCGAAGGGCTTAGGCCATGTGTGGTAACGCGTCGTGCAACGTACCTCGTTGTGCGTCGGAGGCAGCTTTGGTGAATTGATAGAAGATGTGGAAATTACGCTCGTTGTCCACTTGTCCGACCACTCGACCTTTCTCTAGCAGGTAGTTCGTGATCTGCGCGCCAATCGGCTCGCCACGGTCGTTGAACATGATCTCCAAGTACTTTCCCTATAGCAAGCGTCAGTAATCACTTCGCGTCAAGAATGTAGTGCTTACATGGCGACTCGAATTGTTATTCCTGAGTGTCTTCGCACACCCGAAACTCTCCAGGAGCGGGTTCGTCGCGAGCACCATGTCCTTGATCTCTTGGATACTGCTGTCCTGGCCGCCTGAGACTGCCGCGATGTACTGCATGATGCGCTTCGCAGCCTCCGTCTTCCCTGCTCCGGACTCGCCAGAGATGATGACGCATTGGTTCTCGTGGTAGGCATTCATGTTGTAGTACGCGCTCTCTGCGATTCCGAAGACGTGTGGGGGAACCTCGAGCCTGTTCTTGCCACGGTACTTGTCCAGCACCTCATCCGTATAGATGCCCAGATCTTCGTATGTGTGCCGTCAGGGACGAACTCTGGTCGTATGAAGGGTGCGCACCTCGGAAGGGGTTCACGGAGATGAGCACGGCGCCGATGTAGGTGTAGATCTCGCCGTTGGTCCATCTCTTCTTCAGGTTCTCGTTGATAGCCTCATTGCTGATCGTCGTGAGCAGGGTCATGTCGGACACGCCGACCTGCTTCTTCTTGAAGCCTTCCTTCCAGTCCGCCTGGAAGACCGTCAGGCGCGATGAGAGATACGCGCATTGCATACGCACCTTTGCAACCTTTCCAGCACCCTGCGCCTTCTTGGGCGCAGCGGACACCTTCTTGCCCGCCTTTTTGGATGGCGCCTGCGCGTAGATCGTCATGAAGCAGACCATCCACTGCGTCGTATTTAAGGCTCACCATTATGGTATCGTGTACGAGTATCTATAAGAGGGATGGGGTTTGAGGGTCAAAGAAGGTGTGAAGGTGTGTGACAAGCTGCGGAGGCGTCGTGCACCGTCAACCTGCGCGTTGTACGTCGTTGTCGGAGGAACCATCGGATGCGGTAAGAGAGGCGAATCCTTATCCGGCTTTCCCGGCCCGGCGTTGTGGGTCCCATGGGACCGACAACCGCGTATAGCCATGGTAGTATCTCATGTATATTTCCATCTCGGAGTCATGAGAATCAAGGTGATATGCTCAGTATGCAAACCAGTCCCACTAGGTACTGTTATCGTTTATACATTTGATCGCCTCAGCCAAAGGCCTAACAAGCGCCGGGTTGGGATTCGTACTCTGCGCTTTCAACAGCTTGACGAGCGCCAAGTGCAGGTTGACCGCCTTCACCTGCTGAACCATGGCCTTTCGAAGCTCAGCGCTGCCCGCATGCACTAGCAAGTTCCGAACAATCACTACTCCTCTGTGTACCAAGCCAGGGTCCGTCTCCTCTGGCGCAGGACTTTCCGAATCATCGACAACGGAGGGCTCCAAGGACGATGGGTCGATAAGTCGTGCCAATATTCTCGCAACGTTATGCTTCTCCTGCTGCAGTTGTGCAAGAGCGACACATGCACCCTGCGAGGCAGTCAGCGTCGCAAGCGCACCCGCAGACGCAAGTCGCGTAGCGAGATCCTCCACGTCCGACAACGCCAACAGGACATGCAGTCTCGATTTTGTCTGATAGCGCTCGTATACCGCATCTGAGCCAGCGATGAGGTTGCATAGCAGCTCTACAGCGGCGCGCCTGACAAGAACATGATCCTGCAAGAGCAACATCTCCAACTTGTTCAGCAGGCCGTCCGAATTCGCCACGCGAGTCGCAATGTCAGGACTCTGCGATGCAAGATTCGTGAGAGCCATGAGTGCCTCGAAGCGTTGAAGAAGGTTTGCGCTATCATGCTGGAGGAGTGCAGACAGAGGGCGAATCGCGTCGGCCATTGTACCCTCGTTGGGACCGAAAACCTGCACCGGCGACGCGGTTATGGCAAGCTTCGCGAGCGCTTGTATCGCATCCAGATCGACCGGGTCGATTTCTGTGACTTTGCGTGCCTTTCCGTCCTCGGTACTCAGCGCGTGCTTGATGATGGTCATGAGCACCTTCCCGCCCCCGCTCTGCAGCACCTTTCCCCGATTCTCTGCGTCCTCGATGATGCAAAGGAGCGCGCGTGAGATGTTCACTTGCATCCCCCGAGTACTCGAAAGTGCAAGGGCCGCTGGAAACACGTCCAGCACGCCCGCGGCGACGAGTCGGCGCACGCGCGCCTTGACTTCGGGGTCCTCCTCTAGCGAGGCATTGTCGTCCCGCTTCTTCCCCTGTTTCTCCTGTGCTATCTTCCGCAACTTTTCCATCTGCGCCTGCTCCTCCGTAAGTCGCGGCTTGTACGCGGACAGCTGTCCGACGATGGCCACGACACCGAAGATGATCGTCGTATCGGCCTCGGGTGTGCGTAGCTTCTTGCGTTGGGGCACAAGAGCGAACAGCTTCTTCAGAAACTTCTCGTCGCGCGAGAGCATATCCTTGACGGCTGGGTTCGAGCTGAGATAGGCTAAGACCTCGACCTCGTCCGCGAGCGCCGTCGACTTGTCCCCATCTTTCAGCATCATGCTACTCATCGCCGCTGCAAGCGCTTCCTCGTCGACGAGCTCGGGCTCCGCACCCGCATTGAGCCCAGCCCCAGGAGCGTCCGCCGCATCCGCTGCGCCGCCCTTCGCGAGCTTGATCAGCGCAACGGCCGTTGCAGCCTTCAGACCCGAGTCTTGACTGAGTCGGAACTGGCTCTCCAGCCATTCGAGGCACGGGCCCGCCATCTGCGCGCGGCATTGCTTGTCCCCAGCTGCTTGCGCCAGCAGATGCGCGACCGCGATGGCCGTCTCCGAAGAGGAATTCACATCTACGGCGTCCATAGTCAGCTCCAGAATGCCATCTTTTAGGAAGATAGTGGCAGCTGCAGCGGCATCGACGGCGAAGAAAGCGGTGAGGAAGTTGAGCGCGTTGAGCACAGGAGATGGATCCGTCTCCTGCAGCCGAGATCTAACTTCGGGAGTGAAGGTATCGGCGAGGGTGTTTGTTGCGGGATCTGGTTGTTTGCCGGTGACTTTTTGTTGTTTTCGGATTGCCTGGCAGTACGCGGAGAGTGCAAGGTAACCACGAGATCGCGTTTCGGGAGGTTGACTCGACGCGAAGGAGAGGACGATGGTGTTAATCTCGTCCGGGAGGAGAGACGTATCGGAGGCCACCTTCTTGAGAACTGCGTCCAGTGCCTTTTCCATACTATCTCCCGAAGTGCTACTGATGAAGCTGGGGGTGCTGATGCAGTGAGTGCAGTTGATCAGAGCAAGTTGGGATGAAGCCGTTGATTGCACATGACATCATGA
>JAMQCK010001258.1:0-10356 GCA_024196135.1 Pleurotus ostreatus/Saccharomyces cerevisiae fusant | reverse complement strand
CGAGGTATCAGCAAGAGGTCGAGCTCCATGACTCTGAACACGTACCGCAGCCGTTTCCAGTATCGCGGCGCACTGGTCGCGCTTGTCGCAGGGACGCGAATTCAAAGGGAGAAGCTGTGCAGACTCGGACATTGCCAGTGATCACTAATCATCGAGTGAAGCTACTTCCGAGAGGGGGGGCGGGCAGTCTTGCGCTTCCATTATTGCCCTTATATAAGGGCCTCTCTTCCGAGTCCTTCCTGACCCAAGTGCGGCTGATGCGGCGCAGGCCGCGGTGAGTTGCATCCATTCCCGCGTACGGCGTCGCGTGTTCGACTATCGAGGCTCGGGGATATGAATGTGCGACCAAGATACCTGTAAGATGCATGCCAAGGTATGCCGGCCAAAGTACTTGCCAATTCACACAGATGCGCGAGCATGCAAAGGGGTCTCCAATTAAGTTAGTGGAGGGACAGGACAAAGTGGTTTCCTCGACGAAGCACGAGGCATGCCATCGGGGCGCTCGGTCCGACATCCCACTCGACGTTCGACGGTTCGAACCCTGCCTTCGCCGTACAGTAGAATGTGCTAGTCAAAAAGCGACATGGAAAGAGAGCATTCAGACTTCATTAGCAGTTGTTATTGTGACTATACAGTAAGTGTGAACGAACGACGAAGGTTTACCCCAAGAATAAATATAAATAAGCCCATAAATCAACCCAATCGCCCTTCGCGTTCGTTTCCCGATTGCAGTTTAGCAAGGACCGTACTTGGCGGCAGAGACGTGCTCGGCGATCCCAGAGGTCTTAGAGCAGCATCAGCTCAAGTTCAGATCACAGTAAGTCGCACGTCGTATCTTACCTGAGTCTGCGCAGTAAACCGCGAGCCGCCCTGGCTGGGCGCATACCACACATTGCCAACCGTCCACCCAGAGCCAGTCGCATAGTGCACCACCGCACTCTCCTGCGCGCCAATAAATCCACTATACTTCGCCGCATGGTCCGGCGCCGCATCGAGGTAGAACTGCAGGTGCTTCATCCAGATGCCCTTGAACATCGCCTGGTCGTTGTTGCAGCTCGAGTTCGCGGCGTCGTCGCAGGACTCCTTGAGGATGCCGTTCACGGTCTTGTGCGCCATGGTCGCGTCGAGGGTGATTTCGGCCTCGGTGAGGTAGCTGGCGTCGCCGGTCGCGACGTAGAGGGCGCCGAGGCCGGAGGCGATGACGCCCTGGTTGTAGGTCCAGGTCTCCTGGCCGTTGTTCTGGCAGGCGCTGTTGAGGCTGCAGAGATGTGAGTAGACCGTCTAAGTGAGGATGATTCGATACATACCCATCATTCCAGAGGCCATCGCCGTTGCGCATACCGGAGTTCTTGACTACAAAGACATGTCAGCGAGTATAGAGCGACTGGACAACAGAGGGACGTACGCCAGTTCCACGTCTAAGGAACAAGTCAGTAAACCATTTGACGAAAGTATGAAGCGAGACCAACCTTCTTGGCATTGTCCAAGTGCGCCTGGTCGTGCCAGCGGTTGTAGCGTGCTGCTGAGGTGTAGAGGAAGAGTTCGTTCGTAACGGCATTCTTGTACGTGTGCGCCGAGTTCCACCAAACTAGCGAGGTCATCCAAGTCAACCTCAAAGCAAGGGGATCAATCACTGGGTCACTCACCACCACCGCCACAGGTCGCGGTGTCATATTCGGCAGCAACCATGTCGTAGACCATGTTCCCGCTGTTCTGTATGCATATCGAGCGTCAGCGCAAGACCGTGCAATTAGTTCACTCGAGAACGCACGTAGTACGGCGCGGAATCCTGGCCGTGGGTGACCTTGTAGTCACCGACCTTCCACAAAGCGAGCGTGACCCAGAGCGCGTCATCCCAGGCTCCGTTAATGGCGGACGCCCACGCGTTGTAGTCCTGGCGGCGTGCAAGCTGACCGATGGTAGTCGAATCGATGACATCGAAGGAGGTCGTGCCGTCCGCGAGCATGAGGTTGTACAAGTCCTCAATGGTGTTCTATCCCATGATGATTAGTATAGGAGCGCCGAGGGAAGAGGTTGCGCATACCGCGTCAGTCCAGAAGATACCCCAGCCTCCGCCATTCCAGTATCCGCTCTGGAGGCGGTCGGCGACGCTCTGATCACAAATGTCAAGTCAAGCAAAAGGGAACGGTCGTGCGAGGGAGACGTACGTGAGCGGTGCTGAGGGTCGCAGCGCACTGGGCACGCTTCTCGAGAGGCATGGCAGTGACGTAGGACGCGACGCCGAGCACGGCAGCACAGACAGTGAGGAACTTCATCGCGAGGTCAATAGATAGCAGGGCTTCAATCCGTCGGACAAAGTCAAGGGCGCTTCCCCAAAGCTCGCTCTTTATATGCGAATCGCACGCGCGTGGGCTTACGTCTAGGCAACCCCCAAGTCGTCACCATCCTGCCCTTAGTTCCTGTGTCCCCGGGGGACGGGATTCTCGAAGTCGAGACGGCGCGGGAGACGGTTGCGGGCGCAGAGCGGAAGGCGCTCAGGGGAGGGCCTCGATATTCAAGACCGGCGCAGCACAGATGCAGCAGTGTACCTTTGCGTTAGGGCCTTGCGGGCGAGAGAGCGTCCCCTTGCTCCTCCGACGGGCTGTCCCGCTGTTTTTAGGGCTGTCCCTGAAGAACGGCGAGCTCGCGATGGGCGCGCCATTCATTCGAAGTGCGGGCAGGTCCCGTCAGAACGGAAGGGCTGGGGAATGAGCATCGGATCGATGTTCGAACTCGAGGTCTTTGTCTGCGTTTGGGTCATATGTTCAGTGCAGTACCGCGGCTAGTCCTGCTCACGAGACGTTCAAGGACCTGCCAACACCTGCCCGAAAGCAGGTCCAATAGCGAAGAAAACAATCACTTGTTCCGCCTCTCGAAGCAGCAGATTGCACTCCAACTTTTGGGCAAACGTCTAGAACAAATATACGATCCGACAGGGACTGAGGGGGAGAAGGAAACCCGATTTACTGCCAAATAAGGAAATGGACTGTGACGGGCCGGTAGCCTCCGAAATCAGCAAGCATCAACAGACGCACACCAGCAGCTGCCTTGTTCTGAACGCCCAGGCGATCTGAGCTTGCTCTCATGAAAGGCCCCCATCGGCTAAAAAAAAACTTTCTTCCCGAAATTGATACATGGATTTCTTTTAATTTTCTCACAAAAACACTACCACCGCCACCCTACCACGCCCACTTACCCAAGCCCGTATAATCAACGAACTGCCCGCCGTGCGTTTCCCTCGTCGCGATATCAATTTGCCCGACGACACCCTGCGCACTCTCCTGCGGTGTGATGGGAGGAAACTCCTTCACGATCTCGTCGAAATCGGGGACTAGTCCACTGGCCAGCACTCCATGCGTGTCGACAACACCTGGACTGATCGGAAATACGGCTGTAAACTCGGTCAGCAGGTGAGAGTACGTGGGATTGACCATCGGACGCTGAAGGCTACAGTACTCACTCAAGTCAGGGAAGTCGTGGTGCAGCTTGCGCGTCACCCAGTTCAGTGCCGCTTTGGATGCACCGTACGCGTACACCCGAGCCGAAACCGCGGCCCCGCGCTCGATGCTGCCCAGCCCAGTGGAGATAGTCACGAACTTGGGATCCTTGCTCTCTTTTAGGAGCGAGTAAGTTGTCTGGAAGAGGACGAGGGGACCATTCACGTTGACCTGCAAACGCGTGTCAATAATCAGGGTCAGCGAGAAACATAGCAATCTCTTGCGCTGGTAGGCGAGTAGGGTGTCTCTCACTTACGTCGAAATGCTTGACCATTTCCTCCGCAGGCACCTCTAGCGCGGAAGCGAGACTTTCGGATATGGCCGCGTTCGCGATGACGACGTCGAGGCGCCCTGCCACCCGCTTGATCTCCTTCGCGGCCTCGACGTTATTCTCTTTGTCCGCGGATACGACCTTGATGACATGGAAGCGGCCGGGGTGCGCTTTTGCCAGCTCTTGTAGGCCGGTCGCTCCGCTAGTATTACGAGCGCCGGCGAAGATGACCGCATCAGGGCGCGTGGCTAGCAGACTGACGATGGCGAAGCCTGAGACGAGGCCAATGGTCAGCTTGCGTACGCTGATAAAAGAACAGTACGTACCGATACCACGATTGGCGCCGGTGACAAGGTAGACGGTGGATTGGGACATTGACGATGTTGTTAGGTCTATGTCGATTGTTCGACTGAGGAACGCGACCTGTTCAACGAGCTTTTATACCCCTACCTCTCCTCCAGCTCGCTCTCTCCAACACTACCGAAAGCGTCGGAATACATTCCGTGGAATCGTATTTGTCAGACAATTCAATATCTTATTCGACCGAGTCGCATTCGCAGGGCCGAGTCGGCGCCCACTGCCGTCCTTGGAAGGGGAGGTAGAAATAAAAGTCGACGAGCTCACGACCTCGGGCACGATGATGCAACACATCAATCTCACATGCGGTAAAGTCTGCCACGCGCGCATGCGTTCTGCCGAAGTACGTGAGTCAATCTCGTGAAATAAATACAAGACGCAATGATCAATTTCCAGCTCTCTCGGCGTGGCGTTCTTAATCTTCAGTGTACTATGTCGCCGTGAGCATCGGGCTCGGGTGCATGTCAATGATAGTCCTTTAAAGCGCTCAGCGCTTCCGGGCTGCTCGCAGTCAGTTGGCCGTTCTAGTGGCATCGCTCGAACATCTTTAGGTTGCCGAGAATGTGGCCGACGAGAAGTTCAACAGCTTCCCGTGCGTATGACCCGTCCCTTCAAGGCGCGAGGTGCTTTGGAACTACTCACGATACTTTGCCTTCGCAGTGGTAGCCGGTATCCTGTAAAGCTCGACTCCTGGCCCTACCAGGCGCGCACGCGCCGGTCCAAACGATGAGCGACCCCCCCTCTTTTGAGGCGTGTATCCGTTACTTCGAGAAATTCGCTAATGGGGATAGGTCCGCGCCGGTGCTTCTTCTTAATGAACGGCGTTCTCCATGAATACATGGAGGTCAGCGTCTCTTCCGTACCAATCGAGGGCGATGTCTCAAGGTGGGGAGACCATTCACTCGTTCCATCTTCGTTTGTTCCGTTTGCCGCCGCGCAGCCTTGAGAAAGGCTTCGCATAAGATCTTTGGCGGTTTCCGTAGGAGGCGGACGCAACAAGTTGTAGTCCTACAGACGAGCATACGAAAGTAAGTATAATGGGTTTTCCTGTGAGCGCCGTCCACTCACCTGAGCTGAGCAGAAAGTTGAGCACATGGTATCGGCACTCACCGTGCATGATTTTGAGCTTACTCCATCAATCGGTCCAGGGATGTGACCGACTTCCCTGACTGGTTCTCCCGCCCGAACGCACAGTTCATCTCGCCGTGTCCTAGCGCACGTGGATCCAGCGGCTATGCAGAAGATATATGTACAACTGTGTCCCAGCTCAATTGCTGCTGCTCCCTCGACGTCGCTCGCCCGTTCGACGCTGGACGACCATGGCAGCGCCTGATATGTCGCCGCCTCCGCATCCACACTTCGACCCCAACCTGAAGTACGGTCCAGCCTTCATCGGCTGTATCATAGCGGGAATGCGAGTCGCAACATAGCCTGCTGGAACGAGCGCTAATCTCCCTTCCTAGTTTATACGGTATCGCCTGCAACCAGACGTACAGCTACTACAAGGGCCGCTTCCAGGACCCGAAACTCATGAGGGTCTTCGTGCGCACAGTCTCACCACTAGGGTCGACTTTTACTGACAAAGCTCAGGTGTACACGCTGCTGTGAGCAAGATAGCGCGCGCCGTGCTTCGTTTGCTTACACGTTGCTTGCCCGAACCTTTCTAGACTGCTCGAAACCACGCACCTCATCCTAACTATCCACGTCTGCTACTTCTACATGATCACGAACTACAACAACTCGCGGAGCACGGATAATCCCACATGGAGCTTCCTGGTCAGTTCCTATCGCTTGCTTTTCCCGCGAACGTGAAATCATCGGCGAGCAGATTCAGATGGTCGTCGAGGTACGTTGTCGCTATGTCTAGGGGCTGAGCCAGGAGAGTGATCTGCCTGCGGCAGACGATGACGGACGTAGCGATTCGCGGGTGGGTGGCATGTCTTGATCATCTGATGAGGCTCGATTCTCATAAATCATCGCAGGTTCTTCGCTCGTCGTGTATGGATTCGTAAGTGTCGGCGGACGTGCGCTTGCGCTCGTACTGACCTCTTTCACAGTGGCGCGACCGCAAAGCCGTCGATTAGCCTGGAGTCTAGTGCTCTGTATCGGAGCCATGTCTATGTTCGCGTTCTGTGAGTAGTATGGTCACAGTCAGGAACTCAGGCTAATCGAGCTCTTAGCCTGCAGCGTCGGTGAGAATTCGTGCTTCATGCTCTTGAATACCCTCAACTCACTCCTGCGAAGCCTTGACCTCCAGGACGTACATGTCGTTGGACTCAAACGCCACCCACGACCCAAATGTCAGACATGCCTGGTTCAATCAGGTAGCGGTGCGTTCCCTTCCTTCGTCGCTCGGATACCTCGTCTTAAAGCGAGTATACAGTACCTGCTTTACGCATCATTCGGGTGCAGCGTTGTCGGGGACATGGTCATCGCCGTGTCGATGTGCGCTTTGCTTTCGCGCAGTCGCACCGGAGCTATCGAGACGGACTCGATCATCGACGTCCTGGTTCTATACGCCATGGCTACTGGTACGTGCTGCCCCTCTATGGAATCCCACCCGAATTGAACTTGCATTTTTTGCATTTCCAGGTCTCTCGACAAGGTTCGTGCTAGCGCCTGACGCGCCGCTTCTTGGCTTGAATATTTCCACAGCCTGGGCGAAATAGTGTGCTTCATCAGCTATGCGGTTCGAAAACACGACTTGATCTTCGTGGGCGTGTATTTTACCTTGAGTACTCGTCAGTCCAATTCTCCCCATTTATCACTTCTTGCGCTGATTCTGCTCTTCACCGCCAGTCTCTCTCAACAGTTTCCTTGCGTCCTGTATGTCATCACCGGGCAATTTTCGCCCTTTAGACGCTCACCGTCGTACCACAGTGAACGCTCGAAGCGCGTTCAGGAACCGAGAACGCGCCCGGACGGCTTCGGCAATGATGGTGCTCAACACGCTGCCTCAAAGCGCGCACTCGTCTGCGGACACTCACACACTCTTTGACTCAAGCGCGAAGAGCGGCGAAGCCTTCTCCGATGGACCCTCGCACGGGGACGGCGTGAGTGACTATGAACATACGCGGCGCGCTCAGGGGTGGCTGGGTTGGAAGAGTGTCCAGCGCGCTTGAATGGACGACCCAAGAATCGGCAAATTGTACCTCACTCATGCACGAATCCCGTTTTTTGCTGCTCGAGTTCTCGGAACACGAATATTCTCTCGATTTATTGATGACTAACGATTCCACTGTAAATGACATGCCTTCTATAGAGCTTGGTATCCCATCGCTGCCTCCGAGTCCGGCGCCGCCTGGCGCCACGTCTGTCACACCCACCGTCACACTCGCCAAGGCGGATTCGGAACCGAAAGTCGAACATGTCACGTGCTGGGCGCGATCTTCACCTCCGGTCTCTCATGACGCCAGCGTCGACCTTTCCTCAAACCTCCGACGCAGCTACTTACTCTCATCCTTTTGCTTGTGTCTCGAATTGTACGCGATCCTTCCCCTTCAACGTTGCGACCCGCCATCGAAAATGCTCGACCTCTCCATCCTTTGTGTTAACGGGACATCACCTGGTGCAGCGCATCCCATACACGTCACGTTAACGCCAGCGATCTGCAGCGGCCGTGGCCACAGACACACTTTCTGACGCCGTTTCCGTGCAATTAAGCCTTTCTGAATCACTTATGACACCACTTTTAGCGCAAGGGTGACGCCTGTGCCCGGGCGACAAAGGGTATATAAGACGAGTAACTTCTTAACCTACCTTCCCCAAAGCTTTGGACATCATTATATATCTCAGCCTCAGCGTCCAGCACTTTCCACCTTTCACAATGGTCGGCGCTTCGCGTCGGTGAATGACCGTGCGCGCTACTGACCTTCCCACAGGTTCAGCCGAAGTCCTACTCTCAGGGTGACCGCGTCGAGTACCGTCCTATTGGCGGTATGCATATTGACTATTCTCTCTCCCCTTCCTTTGCTGATCCTTGAGCAGGCACGTCGGACAAAGTCACGCACAGCACCGGCGAAATCGTCCGCATCGAAGGCGACGGCGAGGTAAGTTTCCTCTTCGAACTGCTGCTCGATGTTGCTTGCTCTCGCCGTCTCGGTGTTGCTTGCTCTCTCACTCCCTGCATTGGCCACATCCCTAACGCATTACTCCAGGACGCGAAGTACACCATCCGCAACGACAACACGGGCAAGGAAACGACGTACCAGGTGCGTCAAAAGTATCTCTTCATCTTTACTGTCGCTCACCCATGCGTAGTCGATGAACATTGTCGGTCCGGCGCAATAGACGCTACCAGTGTTTTGTAAACAAGTCAATGTATAGAACGAGAAAACGACAGGGCGTTGGAAACACTGTTCCCCCCGAATCATGAACGGTACTGCTAAAAATCCCAATAACGTCGTCGGGCTCGTGGTACAGTGGTAGCACGTTCGCTTAGCATCCCCCTCCCTATTGGATCGTTGCGAAAGGTCCTGGGTTCAATTCCCAACGAGTCCATAATTGTACAATGTTCCACCAGACGGATTTTTGCCATTGCCCCTCCCGCCAACAGTCTGTTATTATGGAGGAAATGATTTTTGTCGACTTGTACACGTTTCCTCTGTGACTTCCACCCCGTCTTCCGAATTCTATCTCCCTCGAAGGAGACTTCCTTTGTAGACTGAGGGATGCTACTCGGCATGCTTTCCTTGCCCCGTACGAACATTCGGATGATGAGAAATAATGATCGATATATAGATGGTACATCTAGTACTACAGTTTTCGATTACAATAAAGCGACGCGTGAGTGCGATTGTTCTCTGCTCTGCATAGGACGCAATGACGGACTTGCGCACCCGTCCGAGGACGGCTGGGGGTGATGGGAGGGGGTGGAGGAACTTGTTGAACTTCGACGCCGTATAGTCTAAGGAGTCGGGGTGCGACAGCTCATGCCCTCGCGTCGAGGATGTCGAGAATGACATGTATTATGAGGACGCCTGCTGCTCGGCGCGCGCTTTCCTGCGCGCCTTGTCTGCCGCGACGAGGCGGTCGTGCTCCTCGATGTCCCTGCGAAGCAATTAGCATCATTCCACTTCTCGCCTCCACCCCCTGCTATCACCGCAACCACCCCTCCATAAACCACACAAAATAAACACTCACAACACCTCCCACGGATAATCCAACCACACATCGTCCACCTCCATCCCCGGGAAGTACTTCACGTCGTCCGTCAGCTGCCCGATCTTCGCCTTCTTCTTGTTGTGCACGACAAAGATGCCGAAGGCGGTCTGTGCGGCGAGGACGACGGCCTCGTGCTCGGGGCGGGTGGCGAGCTCGGCGGCGATGTCCTTTTTGAGCTCGGAGACGGCGTATCTGGGGGGTGAGGTTAGATGTGGGAAGAGGTGGGGTGAGGGGAAGGGGGAAGGAGGGAGGAGGGAAGGAATGAGGGGAACGGTGGAAGGGTAGGAATGGACGGAGGGGATGTTCAGTGAGGCAGAAATGAATGAGCAAGGAGCGGGTGCGCAGGTTTGGAGGGTGCCGGCGACTGCATAGTACAATACAAAGCGCATCTCAGACACAATGATGGGAGAAATGCAGGGCTGATGGATAACAAGCGAACTGATAACAGCGCGACATAGGGAGGATACGCACTGGAGGGTCTTGCGGGTATCATCAACCTCGTCGATGATGAGGATCTTCTTGCCAACCAGGTTCTTCCCTGCGTCTTCACTAGGATACATGGTCACGAGCTGACACTCTGGCATAGGAAGCTGGGGACGTACAGCCATTGCGTGCGGATGACCTCTGTGCCGATCTGCTGAGCGGTGGTGCCCTCGACAGGCTCGTAAAGGGAGAGGCCAATAGCCTGTATTTGGATAGCTTTGTGCGATCCTTGTGCGCGGATGAAAGTACGCTGAGGAGGGAATGAATGAGGGTTGTTCGCTGAAGAACAGATATTGAACGCACCAAGACACGAGCGGGGAAGAAGCCGCTGCACAGTCAAGTTCAGAGCGACTTCACAGAACGTTCTCTGGTCAACCTACCCTCCACCTAGACAGGTTCCGCAGGTGTCAGTCGTGTTCGCGGGGTACACTGGCTAAGCGCCTACCGATAGCTAGCAGGAGATCAGGCTGGAACTCGCGGACGATGGCACCGGCAGTATCCTTAATGATGTTGTGCACATCATTGTACGAGACGTGCAGGTGCTCGACTTCGGCCATTTCGGAGGTAGGGGAGGACAGGAGAGGA
>JAMQCK010001257.1:0-10363 GCA_024196135.1 Pleurotus ostreatus/Saccharomyces cerevisiae fusant | reverse complement strand
TCCGACGAGACTGGAGAGGAGGAATATCCGCCTTCTGTGCATCGTCTCACCGCCGTGCCGTCACGCAGCACGTCTATGGTCTCGCGGAAGAGCACAGGCTCTGTCCCGCAGGTCTCGCGACCTTCTACGGCCACGAACTCGTCTGCAGCCTCATTCAGGCAGCGATCAGAAGAGCAGCTGTTCCTTTCCCCTCAGGCACTCCCTCCCCCTCCGCGACGTAATCGTCCCTCGACGCGGCAAGGTCCTCCCGCACCACCTGCTCCAGGCCCTCCCCCTCCTGAGACGGAGGCGGAAGCGTCGGAAGCGGTGGATGGGTTTTCGCCGCTTTCCCCGCCGCCGCGGAAGATCCTCTCGGCGAAGAAGTCGATGGAACGGGTGACTCAGCGTCGGTCTATCATGCGCAAACCCTCCTTCCTCAGTTTCGACGTGGAGGACGAGGACGATGCATCGGACGGCGAGCTGGAGACCGATTCTATCAATCACATTTTCGAGGGAGCAGGAGACACGCACGATAGCTTCCTCGACTTAGCTCGCGAGTCCTTCGACTCGACCAGGAGCGACTACGAATAGCCTCGGTCGATGTTCGTCCCTTCTCTGATACTTAGCATTGTTTATCTACTTATTCTTTTTTATGTAGTCTCTACTTACTCCCGCCAGTGTTGGCCTTATCGTTCGCGCCAGGGGCGTGTTTGTAGTGCACGTCGCCTCGGAACCTCGAACAATTCGTTCTTTTTTTCTGTTGTTTCCTTTCTTCCTCACGTATCCTATACTCACTCTCGCTACCTTCTCGCAGTCATCCCCCGCCATGCCACTGTCCCTGGGTCCCGGAATCACGTTCGTTTTCTTCTCACTACACGGTCACTTGCGATACGACTTTGGATGGCGCTTGCATATCACTCGGGAATAGAAGGCACATACGCATGTACACACCTTGCAATCGCAGTGTCAAGCACTAATGCACATAGCTTTCGGATTCTCGTATTGCCCTCGCTAGGCTTGCATTGCATGGCCCGCGGTAGGCTTTCCTGATTTTCTATGGGAACCTTGAATTGCATTCTTCAGCACGCATGGTGGAGCATGTCTCACCCAATCTTCGGCGGGGCCCTGCAACCCTGCCGCGCACCCTATTCTCGCGCATGTGTTGGTGGACTGCGCCACAGTGTATATAATGCGCAGTTACAGAGCAACGTTACACACCTTGCCTTCCCCCACGATGGATCCCCTCAACGTTGCCGTTCGTTCGGGTACGTTCTATCTGCCCGCTTGCTTCCTGGTCTAACGATGCTGTTCCCACAGTCCCTCAAGAGCACTATGCCAAAGCTATTGAACTCCTTGAGGAACTGCGCGAAGTTCTTGAGACAAAGGATAAAGCACGACTCGCCGAGGTGGGCATAACCCGCGACCAAATGCCTCCTGGTGTCGATGTCGACGCCGTAGTGGACGATAATCTGGACAAGTACGTGTTTGCGTTGTACACTTCGCATCTACTTCAGCTGTTTATCGGAGTCGCGAAACACAGATGTCACTGGCAGCTTTCCCAGTTCAAAAAATACGCGAAGCCGACGCTCATCGCGTCTGCCCTGCCGAACCTCGACTTCGTCGTAAATCGGGCCAAGGGCGGCAAGCGAGACGTAATTCCCATTTACACCCGTGCTGTGGCGCTCGCTCGTACAGCGGGGAGAGAGGCAGAGGCATTGGAAGAGTTCGAGAAAATCATGCCGGACTTAACCATCCGGGAGATGGGTCAGTCCAGTGCCCTGTGGGCACGCGCGGAGTGGTGGAGACTGCTGCTACGCCAAGGGGAGGTGCAGAAGGCCAAGGAACAGGAAGAGTGGCTGCAAGATGTGAGTCTTCTTACGTACTGTATTGCAACGAGGATGGCACTGACAAGCATGCTTTGGTAGTGGTACCAGTCGCATCCCTACGCCATGCCGCCGAGCAAGTTCGCGGAGGCAGTCCTGGACGACGGTGAAGAGACCAATGCCATTTTGGATGGCATACCCGACTTCGGCAAAGGTGCGTGTAATGGCGAAGGGCAACAGTGACGTGCTGAGTGAACTTATAGGCGTCGTTGAGCTCCCTGGGGGCATGATTGGCGGAATGAATGCCTTCATCGTAAGCGGTGTGTCTTCTCGATTCCGCTGTGATTGACCTTTCCCATGTAGCGTTTTGGGTAACAATGCCCATACTCCTAGGCTGGTATATTCTCATCCATAGAAGCAGCTTGTACGAGTACATTTTGTCATGAATGTTGTCTTGGTCGACGTCTCAGACCCGTCAACGATTTGGCCTTCCGACTTTGACCAACTTCTCGTCGCCAGGACTTGCCAGGACTTGCATCGGTGTTGCAACAGTTGCCTCACAACTGGACTTTACGATAAAGAATGATTATCCGAATATTCAGAAGGCGTATACATATAAATTCCTTTGTCCACCTTTCCACATCTGTAAATGAGCCCGCCGCCTGAGCCTCAATCGGTCTCGTCGGTGTGGTATCCCGCCCGACGCATCGCGCCCAACCGATGCCGCGCCGCACCGAGCTCCTTCTCCAGCTTCAGGATCTCCACCTGCTGCTCCATCTCGCGCTTCTTAAACTCGAGCGTCGCCATGTTCTTGTAGTCGACCTCTTCCTCCTCGGTTTCCCGAGCGGAGATGGCCTTGACCTGCCGCACGAGCGCCTTGCAGGCCTCGGTGACGGCCTTCGCGGCGAGCTCGAGGCGCTCCTGGGTTTTGGACATGAGGTTCGCCTTGACACGGGAGGCGGCGACGAGCTGGGCGGTGGCAGCCGCAACCTCGTTCGACGCGACGATGAGCTGCTCGAGTGAGTGCGTGCCAGAAAGCACACCATCGGCGCTCTCAATGAGCAGGTTGGTTGCGAAGGCGACGGCTTTGGCAGCGGAGATGAGACCCTCCGTCCAGCGGTTGTTGCGCTTGTAGAACTGCTGGGTCGTGCTCGAGCCCTTGCCCTGCGCCACAATTTCCTGCTGCGACTCGGTGGCAGCCTGAATTAGGCGGGCGATAGCGCTCGTAATCGCCATAGCAGCCTGGAGAATGGAGTCGTGGACCTGCAAGTCGACAGCGCTAAAGCGGGACGAGTCGCGCGGACGAGACATTAGCTCCTGCAAGCGCTGAGTGGCGAGCTCGATGGCGCGAGCGGCGCCAAGCATCTCCCGCTCGACCATGTCGCCGATGTCGCCCTTCTTGAGGTCGGACTTGATCTCCTTCGACACCAAGCCGTCGATGATCTCGGAGAGCTTCGATAGCGCACTGCGGGTCTCAACGTTGTTCCGCATGGGCACATCCCTGCGCTGCGTTGGCTGCAGCAGGTCCATCTTGTACGACTGCAAGTTGAGGAAGAACCGCAAGCCGACGTCACCCGCCGTCTTCGCGATGTTGATGATTTTGTCAGACGCATCATCGTTGCTCGCGAGGCGGGTAACACCCTTGGTGTTGATGAGGACTTCGGAGAGCGACTGGGCAAACTCGTTTGCAGCCTTGATGACCTCGACATGCTCGCCACCGGGCTCGCCGCCGAGGTACAAGCTGTAGATGGTGGCGAAGTCGGTTGCGTTGTTGACGGCTTTCTCAATCATGGACAGCGTGTACTCGGGCGTGGCGTTGGTGTTGCCGGCTTGTGTTGGCGACTCGAGTTCGTAGATAGCATCGTCGACTTTCTGCACGCAAGCCTGCAGAATGGAGTCTTCGCCAAAAGAGTCAGAGATGAAGGAGGAACGGTTAAGTTAATGGACTCACCGATGATGTCGTTGAGCTTCTTGCGGTTGTCGAGAATGAGCGTATCGATCTGGGCGTTCGTGGTCTCGTCGGCAATCCCTTGGCTCTGCACATGTCGTGAGAAAAGGCGTGAGAGGCAGCATACGCGCTGACTGACCTGCTGCGCCTCTGCGAGTTGCTGGATGGTCGCATCCATGCCTGCTTGCAGCACCTCGATTTCGGCATCTTTCTCCTCGCGAACCCTGTCCACCTCGCTGCGGATGTCCTCCAACTTGGCCATCAGGTCGTCGATCTGGAATTGCTTGGACTGCAAAAGAGTCAGCACTCTCGGCCAAGAAGGCAAAAATATTTGTGGCAACGTACACGCAGGGTATCCTCCAGCTCGGCGATCTGCCTGTTGTACCGGCTCATGACATGCGAGACCTCGTTGTTCTTGTTGCGCGACGAGTCCTCCGCGCGCTCATTGGCAAAGTCGAGCTCGCGCTTCAACCGGTCCATCTCCTCCTTATGCGCGCTCTTCTGGCGATCCATATCGAACCGCGCACGGTCGCGCTCGCGCAGCATATCCGCTAGCTCGAGGTTCTTCGCCTTTAGGTCGCGCTCCATCTTCTCCATGCGGTCCACTGCCTCCTGCGCAGAGTTCGCCTTGAGCTGCATGTTCTTAAACTTGGACAGCATGTCGAGGTGCTCTGTGCGCAGCTGGCTGTAGAGCTTCGCGAGCGCCTCGTACTTGTTGCGCCACAAGGTGACCTGGTCCTGCAGCTGCTTGATGAGCTCGTCCTTGCTTTGCATCTGCGCGCCGATTGTCTGGCCAGCGTTCGCCAGCTCGGCTTCGAGCGCCTTGACGCGGCGATCATACTGCTCGAGGAAGATCTGGTCGCGCTCGTACTGGCCGCGCATGTTCAGCAGCTCACGCTCGAGGGCTTGCACCTGCTCCGCGGCAGCCTGGTTCGAGTACATCATTTGCTGTTGCAGAAGCTGCTCCTGCGCGAGTCGTTGCGCCTCGGCCTGCTCCCGCTGGCGCTGCTCGAACTCCATTTGCTGCTGCTGCTGAAGTGCTAGCCTCTGACGCTCCTCAGCCTCCTGCTGTGCTCTGAGCGCAGCCTGCTGATCCTCATATTGCTTCAACAAGCGCGCTTGCTCGTTAGCAGCAGACATGTCGGGAGTCGGGGCGGCGGGCGGAGGGGTTGGTGACTTCGGCGCGGTGGTGCGAGGACGAGCAGGCAAGTCAGGAGCGTCTCCGGAGTCCATGAGGTTAGGTGGTTCGTGGCCGAGTTTGGGCACATTAATGAGACCGGTGAGATACTTGAGATTAGAGCATTCGTAGTAGAACTTGCGGAGGGCGTGGTGTTGAGAGATATAGCGCTGGCGCAGAGGCTCGAGCGCCTCGGTATCATTAGTCCCTGGGCAAAGTTAGATGATATAACAAATGATGAGGTGGTGTATACGCACTGCGGTACATGGCGCGCATCATGCTGGTGATGAAGCGGTAGATGCCCCAGCTCTCCTTGACAAGAGGTACAAGTGCAGAGATGCGACATTCATTGTTCGAAGAGTGGCCGAAATGCGAGAAGACCATCTTCTGGAACGAATCAATCATGTCCTGCAGGCCCATAAGGTCGGAAATCGTCTCATAGCTGAGGAGGGATGAGTGGTGATAGACGCGCGCAACATGACGCGTACCCCTCGTTAGGATCATCGATCCCCTTCAACGTCACATATTCCTCGTATTCGAAGAGGCCGTTGAATTCCGGGCGGAGGCGGTGGAATCTGAGCTTGGCAAGGATGAATTGAACGTATGTCCTAATCAGAGGACCGTAGCCTATGTACCCGGTTAGGACGCGTTTGGCCAAAATCTATCGCACGCACCTCTTGCAGAGTCCACCCCCACTGTGCGTGCGCAAGTCTCGAGCCACGCCGTCTGACCATGAGCCTCCTTGATCGTCTGCAAAGCCGTGAGGGCCATATCCAGCCCGGATGGAGCGCACGCACCACTGGATGACCTTCTTGCAAGACCTTGTGCACCGTGATGAGGGCCTTGAACGTCTGCACCTCGTCCGAAAGGATGGGTTGCACCCGAAGGCCGCTCCAGAACGAGATCGAGGAGTGATAATCCCAGGTGAAGACGATGCACTCTGCGTTCTGTCAGACGTATCCTAGCCATTCTAGCGTTGATACGTACTGCGAACATGCTTCTGCTTGGGCGCCGTCTCCTCGGGACTCGTAGCCTTCTTGATGTTTATAACCAACTCTGCCTCTGCCTTGTCCTTGTCGACTGGCCGCGTCGGCAGATGCATGCCATCGTCGTACCTGCAGACGCGTCAGCGCTCGTCGTCTCAGTGCTACGGGCTGCGGCGGCGTACATGCTCATCGTCGGAGGAGCCAAGACGGGACGCGCAGCCGCGATGCGATGAGGAGGGGAACAAGCCGAACCGGGCGTGGGAAAGTCGACTTCACCGCGCGCTTTCGGACTCCTGCATGTTCTCCTTCCGCCGCGCGTTCGCGAACAAGACATGGCGCCCGCCGCGCCCCAGGGCACCGAACAGCGTCCCGCGGCGCAACATCACGGCCCCCACGATATACAAACCGAAGACTGAGTCGTGGTTCACGCCCATCGTCGGCCTAGTCGCCATCTTCCCCGTATTCACCTTCGCGCTCGGCTCCTGGCAGCTCAAGCGCCTGAAGTGGAAGATTGACCTCATCGACGAGCTCACGGAGAAGCTACAGCTCGACCCTCTGCCTTTGCCTCGTCAAGTCAAGTGCGTAGTGCTGCGTGTCGTGGTGTGCGGAGAGGCTTACCCCGGTTCGCAGCATCTCAGTCCTCCCCGAGTTTACCTGGCGCAAAGTCAAGGCGAAGGGGAAGTGGGATCATGCACACACCATGCTATTAGGACCTAAAGTCTTTGAGGGGGAGAACGGATACCAAGTAATCACCCCGCTCATGCGCCAGGACGGGTCGACTGTACTTGTCGATCGCGGCTTCGTCCCGAAGGAACTGGGTGACAGCGGCACCTTCGACAAGCCCGAGGGCGAAGTGGAAGTCGTCGGACTCATTCGTCTATCTCAGCCGCGGAACACCTTCACGCCAGACAACGATCCGAAGGAGAAGTTCTGGTATTGGAGGGACTTGGACGCCATGGCCGAATATGCGGGCGGCAAAGAGGCTAACGTGCAACCTGTCTTCTTCGAAGAGATCTTTGGTTCGTGCTCATCGCTGCCTTGCGAGCTCACTGCTGATTGTCTACAGATGGTCACACCGGTCAGATTATGGAGAGGTTGGACAAAGGTATTCCAGTAGGTCGGCCAGCTACTGTCAACCTTCGCAACTCGCATCTGTCTTATGTCCTCACTTGGTAAGCGAAGACATTCCTGACGAATTTTGTTCACTAACAAGACATAGGTGGGGCCTGTCAGCCATATCATCCGTCATGCTCTTCCGTTTTATCAAGAAGAACAGAGTTCGGGGGCGCAGTCTCCCGCGATGATAGATCTCTGTACCCCTACGACGAACCACCACTCCAATCCGACTGTATTATTGCATCGCACGTCCCGCTTGCTCGAAAGGTCGAAAGTATATCGCATTGAGGCAAGTACCTAACGCAAATAACCATGCTGTGGTGCAACCTTCCTATTGTTGTGAACACGTTGACCCTTTACAGATCTGTGCCCGCCTATCATGTACCTCCTTCCTGCCTTTCGCTTTGTCCCCCAAACCCGTCAACACTGCCGGATGGTCCATGTCTATTCATACCGCCGCGTGTCCTCCACACGTGCAAGGCCTGCTTTGTTCTTTGAATGGTCGGAGCCACCGATCGCGCGCGCTTATAATGGTCGCGTACGCCTGCTAATCTCACTCTTCATCTACCATCGTATCAGCCCACTTCAAGCCACCTGCTTCTCGCCATCCAACCCTATCCATATCCGATCCGCCCACCATGGAACGCGTCCCGACTACTCCTCCGCGCCATCGTCGCCTGTTGTCGACGCCGACTCCTGTGACCGTACAGCCCAGTCCGCCCCGACGATCGGAGCTGCCACCTTGTGGGATCGAGGCGCGTCGAAGGCTCATCAGGGCGGCGCAGGCGGGCATGGGGCTCACGGACGAGGAAGACTTCAGTCCTGAGTATCTGGCCAGCTGGCTCGACCCGGATGTGGAGGACGCTACGTACTTCAGGATGCGGAAGGAGGAAGGTGCGTGGTACTCAGTGGTACACCGTCGAGGAGATTGTTGATGGAAAGTTTAGAGGAACGCATTCAGCACGACGTGGAGCGCGCACATCTGGCGAAGAATCGCGCACGAGCTCGGAAGGCTGCTCAAGAAGCTGAGCAACAGAGCCTCGCGAGCGAGAGACACTCCCCATCTTCCAACTCTCGACGTGACCGACGGGAAGAGGGTCGTAATCCTCACGCGCCGCGCAGGCCATCTCCGCTGAAGAAGACGATGGATCCAGAGCTTGGTGAGCTTGCTGCTGAGGTAGATTAGTAGTCAGCTAATGTGTCCACAGAACGTTACCGCTTTCCAGTATCGGACTCCGATTCAGAGCGTTCGGAGTCCCCGCCGCCAACCCCAAACTTCGCGCCTTGTCCTCCGGATAGCCCATCGGTCCCTGAGTTCGCGAAGGCTCGTCGTGGGCGTATGGTCCCGCTTCCTATACCCAGAAATGTAAACTCGCATCGTAAGGCAGCGGGCCCTACTCATAGGCCCCGCCAGTCCTCGAACGCGTCAATTTCGCCGCCTTCCACTCCGTCAAGTACTCGCCCTCGTCGACCTTCAGCAGCGCCGACAACTACGTCCACGCACACGCACGTCTCTCGAGTAACGGTCAACCCTCCTTCCTCTCCCCCAAAGCGCCTTGCACCACTCTCGCGCTTCAACCCCTTCATGCCGCGTCCGCGATCTGAGTCGCTGTCGTCCGTCATCGAGGAGGGTAAGGTCGGCATGCCTGAGCATGCAGATCTGCACCGTCCAAAGCCCGCCGCGCTACCACCGCCGTCGCAAAGGAAGCTGAAGCGCGCCAACACCGTGCAGGGGTTCTTCTCGAAGATCAATCGCCAGCCGTCGATACTAGCGTTCAAGACGACAGCTTGAGTGCCAGGTCGGTGGGGGTTGTGCGGATCTACCTCATGAAGGAGGTCTCTTCTATCTATTCTATCATATCTTGAGCATAATCACCTTGTATACGCGATACCCCTGCCTGGAATCAACTGCTACTTGACGAGGACTTTGAGCAGCCACCTCGCCTGTGAGGCACGCTTCCCTCTCGGAGCAGGTTCGGATTGATGCCTAGTTGCCACGTGAAACCCCTGAGTAACTGGTGCTTACCGCTGCGCGCCTCCTCACCTCAAGCTATCACCGCACTGTACCTACCACCTCTATGCGCCACCACTAGCGCAGATAGCACCCCTCGCCCTCGCCCTCGCCCTCGCCGCCGCTGCCGATGAGCTCGGAAGAATACCACCAGTCGCCCTTCGAGGCGCGCCCCGCGCAGTCGTCGCTCCCCCGCCGCCGTCTGCAATTTCCCGATCCCGCACCTCAGCAGTACTCGTCATCGGAGAGCGCGAATCCGTCGTCGGCCAGGAATGGCTCAGCACGCCGCAGAGTAGTGTCAGTGGATGGGAAGTATGGGTACAGCGGCGTTGCGCCTGTGAAGCCCAGGCGACGGCCCATATCACTCATCGGCACCGTGCCGGAGACCTCGCGGGAGGCGGGGAATACGTCTCTGTCGGCGGATGATCTGTCGCTTGGGACGTTCTCGGACGAATATGATCTTTGTGCGTGCTATCTGCTCAGAGGGATAGGTGGGGACTGATTGAATGGCATCACCAGCTCATGAAGGTAGACTCGTCGTTTGTGGAGCGCACGGCAAGGTACTGATTATGCGCAAGACCCCAGGCTTATTCAAGAAGTACAGCGCGCTATCAAGCTGAAAGCTCGCAGAGATGCTCGCGCCAAGGTCTCGCCAGGCGGCCCGCGATCCCAGGCGTCCTCCCGCTCAAGCCTTCACCAACCATTCCACCTCATCCCCCCACCCATGCGTGTGCCAGCGGACATCGACTTCGCACCTTCTACAAGCACCCCTGCGAAGACGGATGTTATCAACGTACATCCCGTGCCCACGTCACTTGACGGAGGGAACACTCTAGATTGGTCTGTGCATACGGCGGACGAAGAGGAGAAGGAGGAGAAGCGGTGGAAGTTAACACTGTCCAAGAAGAAAGGGAAGGAGAAGGAGACCTTGCTTAACCAGAGCGACTTGGTGAAGCAGGAGAATCAGTTCGTCGGTGCGTCGTTGAAAGGCTTTAATGTGGCAAGCTAATTGCTCATCCACACACTAGAGGGTCTCCGTCGAATACGCAACAGCGCGTCTCCTCAGACTTTGCATAAAGCTGCCATCACGAACGAGCAGCTCACCCAACGATACTCCTTCCTTCAAGCAAAGGTTGCGAACGGCTCGAACTTGCTCGACGTAGCGCGCTGGTATGGCGGGCAACATGAGTCTATTCGAAGCGCTATGGAGCAATCTCAACCCTTCGTCTGGCTTAAGCACCTCGACAAGCCGAAGAAGGAACGGGACAAAGACAAACCTCGACCGCCATGGAACCTCACTGCCCTCACCCTCGACGCATACAC
>JAMQCK010001256.1:0-10369 GCA_024196135.1 Pleurotus ostreatus/Saccharomyces cerevisiae fusant | reverse complement strand
ACCGGGTTGATGCCACGGACTCATGTATGGTGAGGGTAGATGGTGAGGCTTGACCCATCCGTTCTTAAGCGTCAGACTGACGAGGAACTCTAGGCTTGCTATATCGTGTACCAACGCCGCGTCAGGCGTCGAAGTCTTGGTTACTGTATATCGATGGACAAATGCCTGTACGATGGCTTCAGCCTCGTACTTCCTCAGTAGTGACAGCGCATGTGATGTTCTGCTCTGAACGCTACTTAGAAAATGCGGTGAAATCTTTCAGTAATTGCACTGCGCGACGGCCGACGAGAGGATTGAACGACGGCGGAGGACTTGTGAGGTCGGCAAATGCCGAATGCATTGATTTTGAGATTAGACAGCGCGGCAGGCCTTGTCTCTTGCTTCCATCTGCTTTCGAGCACTGCTTTCCCTATAGACACCCCGCGCCTTCAGTACACGCAATCTCTCTCCCATAACTCATTCTCACCATGCCTATCAAAACAATCACCCCAAAAGCGCATTTCGTGGCGAAAACCACCGTCGTCAGCCCTCCCGCGGTCGAGCCTGCGCTTCTGCCGACCTCGACAACTGCGACACCATTCCCTGCTTCGCGGAAGGTGTTTGTGAATATCGCGTACTCGGAGCATATTCCTCCGCCTCCGGACGATGTGCCGCTGAACCATCCGGCGTGGCATTTGCCGCTCATTGTTTCTGAGCCGCGGTTGGATAAGGATAAAGGTGAGAGTATATCTAGGCACTGGAGGAGTCTCCTGAGGATGTCGCGGATATTTTAAAATCTTGTGTGCTCACATATCATATAGCTGGGAAGGACTCTACGGTGGTCGACGCCATCTTCAGTAACACCGTCAAGACGCGCGTCCTGACAGACCCGGAGTTCAAGCTCGCTGTCATCGGTAAGTCCCTTCTCTCTACATCCCTCTGCACATATACCAATTACTCGTCGCAGAAACGGTCCTCCAGCACCTCGAATCTCTGCCTAAGTATCGCGGCCTCATCCTCAGCAGGCAGATCTCGCAGCCTAACATCGCGTCGAAGGGCAAGCTCGAGCCCCGCAAGGTCAACGTGCCGGATCCTGCGCCCAAGGCGTCGACATCGAGGAGTGAGATCGTGACGTCGGCGAATGCTGACTCGTCTGCCGTCACGAGCTCGACTACGCCGAAGTCCATCCTGAAAAATAGCGCTACGCCTCTGCAAAACAGCGCCGCGCCCTCGAAGCCCTTGATCGAGGAGATCTCGTCTTCCGAGGCGCCTGCGTCGAAGGAGGATGTACCGGCGGCTGGCCTGCAGAAGCTGACGTACACGTACCACCGCGCGCTCACGGACGAGAAGGTGCAGAATATCGTGACGATCCGGCTGCCGCACGGTGTTTTGGTGAGCCTCGTATTCCTCCGCCCTATCGTCTTGCTACCTCGAAAGCCATACTGATAAGCTGCTTCCTAGACGAACGACACCCTCAAGCTCACCACCCTTGACATCGAGCCGCATCGTATCATCTTCGCGCTCCCAGGCTGCCAGACGCTGGACATCACCATCCCGATGAGCAGCGGCAAAGCGCCTGCGAAGGACCCAATTGCGATGCAGCTTGCGCGCGCTGCGCCAATCGACATCGAGGCGGTCCGCGCGGAGTGGAGGGTGAGGGATGGGGTGGTGAGGGTGATCTTCTGAATGATGATGGGTAGCGGGGCGATTTTGTGCGATTGTCGCTTGGATCAGGTACGACGAGGACTTCAGGCCTTGATCATCCCTAGCTCACGGTACCTTCAAGTGCTATATAACATCACAAATCGAGGCCGTTGACTTTGTTCGTAAAAGCGTCTTCAAAGCCTGGGACTACATAGTAGCAGGCGCATATGCGCGAGCGTGGCAACTTGGTCGTTTTGTCGTCAGACAGGGACCATGAATCGTATGAGTGCAGTCACAGGCACGAAACATACCGATGCGCCGAGCAGAACAAAAGAGCTTTGACCTTTCAGTTCGTCGAGCTGCGGAGACAAGGGCGTCACAACACAATTATGAACGAGCGCCACGTCCGGGAATTGCCGACTTGACCCTATATATTGACCGACATCGGCGGGTCTTTCTGGCTTCAACCTCCATCCCCAACTCGACGTGAAACAGCACTGCAGACCGTCTTCCCCCCACCGTCTCTTCGACGCTTCGTTCCACTCATCAGGACCAAATTTAGGATCGCCAGGACCAAGTTCAGGATCGGCAGGCTATCACCACACGCCACCGGCCGCACCGTGACTCGCCTTCTGCCCTCAGCAGTCAACTCCCATCAATCCCTGCACTTCTCCGCCGGTAAATCATGGATTTCCCGTGCAGCATTGACGTTCGTTCCCCGACTGAAGTTACCATTTCAATCAAAGAGGCGCAGCCTGAACGCCGCGATCACTACCTCTCTTTTGGCGACCTCGCAGGCGTGTCGAAAGTGGAAGTCCGTTGGTTCAAAGTCAAAGGGTGGATGCCGCCAACCTTTGCTTTTCCGGCTCCCTCGGCCCTCACGCATCTGAAAATGACGCTTCACGACTACGCCTCCCATGATGACCACCCGCCACTCTCCGCCGTCCTGGATGCTATCATGTCCTGCAAGGATACGCTACGTGTTTGCACGGTCAAGGCAGCCATCGCTTCGATCGAGCCCGCTGTGCTCGCCCGACCGGTCGTTGCGTTCCCCGCTCTCGAGTCCCTCGCTTTGCACGACGAAGGGGCCTGCCTGGCGCTCCTCATCTCAGCCCCCAAACTACAGGACCTGTTCATCGAAGGCAACCCAACTTGCGATGGCGGGGCAGAGAATCAATACATCTCAGAGGAGCAGGCGCTCTTCCGACTCAAGACGCTATTGGATCGGTCCGGGGACTGCCCCCATCTGCGCTCCCTTGCCTTGTTCAACAGCGATCTCGACAAGGGCGATCTGGTGGCGCTGCTTCGCCGGTTGCCCTCTCTGACCCAGCTCGATCTCATCGAAATTTGGGATGCTGAGGCTACCCCTGCTATCTTCGACGCACTCACGCGCAAGCCCGAGGATCCAGCTTCTCTGACGTTTTTGCCGGCTTTGACCAGCCTGACGATATGCGACGGTACCGACGGTGGATTTACTCGGCATCCGTTTTGGTCGTGGTACAAGGTCGTCGTTAAATCGAGGCTGATTCCGTTGACGATCAATGGCACGCAGCTCGCGTGCCTTCAGGAATGTCATACGGTCAGCGAACACTCCTTGGGCTTCGGAGTCAGAGGCGGCGAGGGCGATATAACGTTGGGGAATTTGGACGAGCTCATGTCAGAGGATGGTTCGGATGTGGACAGCTGGGATATGTCTTCGGTCGAGTCCGCGGACGGAGCTGAAGCTTGAGCGCTTTGCTTCGAATGTTAGTCAGATATCAATTAAATATTGCCCACTTCGTGCACGTATCCTGGACTAGACAAATGGCGGATCGGGCTTGCTCGTTCATAGAGACATTTTCAAGGAAGACTTTTTCATGTTCAAAGTCCTGAGTAGAAACTCGACCTCAGCTTCTGACACGCCGCCGGCGTTGTCAATGGGTTGACCGCTCCAATAAACCTCTTGCCAATATGAGACCTGTACCCCTCGGCCGAGGACCTATACAGGGAGAGATGCTCCACCGACTGAAGACGCTGCTGGACCGGTCGAATGGCCGTTCGCATTTGCGTTCCCTCATTAACATTCTTCGCTGCCCTGAGCTCTACAAGGGCGATCTTCCGGCGTTGCCTGGGCGTTTGCCCGCGCTCACCAACTTCGAGCTTGACGCCTATCGCGACCTCCAGGCTACCGCACCGCTATTCAAGGCTCTCACGCGCGACACCGCTTGCCCTACGACCTTGGCGTTCCTGCCATCTCTGGCGAACTTCCTGATGATCATCGATGAGGATGATGGAGTTCACTTTCCGTCGATTCAACGGTGGTCGCAGGCTGTCCTGAAGTCGAGGCAGGTCCCCTTGACGCTCAACGGCGTGCGACTTGCACGTTTGGTTAAACTCGAGTTGGTAAAGAGGAAGGGAAGCGCGAGGCAGCAAGCGTGACATAACATTGGCGTGGCTGTAGGCTAGGTGAAGGCAGCTAGGGATAGTCGATAATCATCGCACAAATTCACAGGCGAAGCTAAAGCTTCAGCGCATCTACTCGAGTATGTCAACAATATGAAAGAGATATTACATCGGTATTGTAGTAGGTAAATTGTACGAGGTAGCAGGCGATTTGTACAAGGTAGCGGGCGAATTGTACAAGTTAGCAGGCAAATTGTACAAGGGGGCTAAGGTAGATGGATAGAGTAGAGGTATTCGCAAGTCCGCGAAAGGTCCCATAGGTAAGACGAACATCCGAGATAGATATAGAGCCATGTCCGAAGCACGCGTCGAGGTCATGGTCCATACACACATCGTGATCATGGTCCGACATGAGTCTAAGTCGTATCCGATACATATCGAAGTCGTGGTCCGACGCTCATCGAAGTCGTGTCCGAATCGTGCGTCGCTGGCGTGTCCGCCCATCGTTCGTCGCAATCATCCATCATCGATCAATCCGACTTCGTCCCGTTGTAGACGATGGGCGTCGACACGTAGGCGATCTTGTTGCCCAGCGTGCCCGACCCATCCGCCCACTCCTCGAAGACGGCGAGGTACATGGGCGCGTCCGAGGCGGTCTTCCCGGAGCCGAAGCCGCCCTGGTTGACGGAGAAGTCGGGCATGGTGAGCTGCTTGGGGACGGGCTGGTTTGGGTAGGGGTTGCCTGGAGGGGTGTTTAGCGGGATGTCTCTTCAGCGAAGGGAGGATTGAGGCGCAGGAGGGTAGCGCGAAGTTTCAAAGCAGGCCACACGACCGTAGCGCAGGCGATCCACTCGCATGTACATTACGTCGATCCAAACAGCTACTCACCCGGATAATTCCCCGTCGAAAACCTTCCAAAGAAGTGCCCCGTCGTCAGCGTATCCGTCTTCGTGTTCGCCTGCAAATCGCCCGGTGCGCTCGAGAAGAGCCAGATGCTCGTGTTGTATGCAGACCGCCCGTAGTCGGCCATGCTGTAGTAGAGGAAGTCGAAGGTCTCGCCGGGTTGGATGATCGCGTTGGCGGCGGGCTTGTCGATGACGGGGCCACCGGTGCGTGGCTGTAGAGGATGTACTACGATCGGTGAGGCAACGGCGAGCGCGGCGGACGCGAGGGAGATGAGGGGCGCGAAGAGCATCGTGGGGTGTAGGAGAAAGGGGAAGTAGATGGTGGTGAGAGGAGGGTAGGTAGGTAGTAAGTGGCGGTAGGCGTGTTTCGCTTTTAGTCGAGGTCGAAACGCCTCAGTCGCGCCCTTATATATGTCAGTCACGGGGGCACTGCGGGCCAGACACACCGTGCGTGCGCCAATAGAGGCGCGGGACACGGATCCATGACGCGGGACACACGATGATGAATGGCGGGACACACGGGGCGTGCCGACGCGGCCGGGGAATCGAGAATGTAGCGGATGCGTCGGGATGATATGCGGGTAAGCCGGGATGGTATGCGAATGCGCCGGTAGGGTTTGCGCACACAGGGCAGACCAAGGGCGCACACAGATCGAACACAAGTGACAGGTCCAAGAATACAAGCATGTAGTGCGGCTGTGCTCGAGGGTGCCTCGAAGCAGTCGGTGGCATGCGCGGGGATCCAGTCGTGAGTATACTGACACGTTTCCGAGCGTCGGACTGTATGAGGGAGTGAATGCGAGGGGCGGGTCCTGAAGGGGCGACTGTCGGCGGTGGTGATTCGGTGACTGACCGATGGGGAGTAGAGGCCGTGTCGAATGGATTGAGGGCCGCGTCGAATGGACTGAGGACCGTGTCAAATGGGCTGAGGGTCGCATCGAAGACGCGAAGGACTAGAGCGAAGGCTGTTCTTGCCTGATTGGTTGAGCTGGGGTGACAAAGGGCGGTTCTTTCGTATGATCCTTCCCGAGGGCTGAACCTAGGCTTTGTGCATGTTCCAAGCTGGCCCCTTGCTTGCTGAGTATTATGAGAGCATGACGCGCTGGACGACCACGGTGGTGGGGGCGGGCACAAGTTTCAGGAGGAAGTAGAAGGAAATTTTCGACATCGTCAATGAGACCTTGAGGGGCGACCACGTTGGATCATCGAAGATAGATGTCGGTGTCGGCACCTCGGTTCTTGCTCGGGTTGTCAAAGGGTAGATATCTGGCAGTAAGGATGCGATCTTATCGCGGAGGTTTGAGGCTACTGGTATGAAGGGCGTTCATAAGGATGCAGTCTTGCGCAACAGCCTTGGGGAAAGCACGACTTCCGGCCGCATTGCTCGCGCGAGAGCAGTATAAGGAGCCACGTAGGCCTTCCTCGACGTCGAAGTCGCCCCGAGAGATCGCGCGAGTGCTGCATCCGCTTCCTCCCGTATTGGACGCGTGCAGTTGACACCATTCTCAGGCGAGAGGTCCGGGTAGCTTCGACGAAGGCGATTTGTCAATCCACGCCTATGCATGTAGTCCGTTCAAGTACTTGAAGATGGTTAGCCGTCGCCTCTTGCGGGGAACCATGCGAGCTATCAGAAGCGACATAAAGGGTGGCTTAGGCGGCTCAGATGAATGGGAGGGTAGCTTTTCGTAAGCCAAGACGAGGCTTTGAATGTCGCCGTTGACGTTGTCGGCGACATGAAGGACGGCGAGAAGGGAGTCTCGCGCACGTGGACGAGGCAGCATCGCGCGTGTTTGTGTGCACGTGTTTGTGTATTGTTGGGAAGGAGAGCGCTCGCCGGTTGACGCGCTTGCCACCGACATCCTGCTGGACGTCCGGCCGTGCTCGCCGTTGCTGAGCCTGGACGACGCTGCGATACCCGCGCTGACGTTCCCCGCGCTCACAACCCCGTCACCTCGTTCCATCTCCCTCACGACGCGCGATACCCGCGAACACGGCACGCCACCCTCGTGTATGCCCAGCACGTCCCGCGCACAGCGACCGTGCATCGCAAGCAGTAACGATCTGGACGCTCCGCCATTCTCTGGCCATTGCTCTCCCCATCGCCAGCACGTCGCACAGGGCACACGATCGTTTCCACGCCGGCTCCGCACCCAAGTCCCCTCTCACACTCCATACACTAGACGACCGTCCCGCTCTTGCTGGGTGTATCATACGCTGGTTCCCCATACGGGTGAGTGCTCGCCCATCTTGCTTCCCACGCTTTCTGACCGCGATCGCGTAGTCGCTCCATCAACCTCTACACATACGCGCCGTCTAGTGCCTACCCATATTCCCCATCTCCTCGATTTATTGCCATCTTGGTTATATGACCGCCCCGCGACTGCACATCGACACGGCGCCTACCAACGCCGTTGCTGGTCCCTCCTCGGCACCACAACGTCCGTTCTACGGTCCGTCCTCGTCTACGCTTTCGGTCAACCACTTTCGCTCCCGAAGTCTATCCAACGCATCATCATCCTCCCTTGACATTATCTCCCCCGCCCCCTCGTCAAACGCGTCTACTTCATCCCTCATCTCGCACGCCGGCCACAACAAGCCAAAACCCACGCAGACCGACTCCGCGAAGAGTTCACTCGACGAGACGATACGACCTGACGACTACGTTCTCGCGCTGCACGACTATGTTCCTCAGACCTCCAGCGCGACTTGTCTTTCGTTCCGAGCAGGACAGGTGATACGCGTCTTCAACCGGGATACCAGCGGCTGGTGGGACGGCGAGCTGGATGGGCGCAGAGGTTGGTTTCCTAGCAACTACGTGGACGCCAAACCCGCATCACTGGTGGAGGAGGACGTTCCCGTCAGTCCGGTAGTAAGCTGCGCATACTCCTCCATATGCCGTGCCTAACCAATTTGTAGCGCGGCATGCATTCGCACAAGAAATCATCCGCCTCCGTTACTTCCTGGATGTCTGTATCGTCTGGCGATCCCTACGAGTCTTCACTATCGAATCCCATGGGCCACAGCGAGAACGACGCATACTGCCCGCCTATCATGATCCCGCTACTCAACGGCTTGACGCTTCTCCAGAATGCTGTGCGCGCCAACCGCATAGCACACTTTCAGCCCTCGACCGCGTGCATCATCTCATGTGTACGGTCCATCCTATCTTCCACTGGAACATTGCAGCGGGAATCGCCCCTCTTGCAGGACTTCCCCGTCCTGGCAGGAGAGCGACGGCGAATACTGGCCGTTCTGGCATCTCTTGTCGCGAAGGCGAAGCAGGCATCGGATCCCGAGATCGACGAGAATACGCGCGACGACCAGATAGACGAGATGATGCGTCTCAGTGGGCAGGTCTTTGCGCACATGCGAAGATACCTCTCCATTGTCGTGCATATCGGCGTCGATCTTCCCGGGCGGGCCGATCCCGCAGCAGGCTCACCGAATGTCGGCGGCGCTCGCAAGCTGCGCGGCTCGCCTTCGTCGGCGGACAACAGCCCGTCGCAGTACGGTCACGCACGAAGTGGGTCGGCGGTCGAGACGCCGAGGCGACACTACCACTCTCGGTCGCGGGATGCCAATCCTACGCCGATGAAGCAGGCTGCACGGGCTCGAAGCACTGGCGATATTCGGGCGGTGCGCGTACCACGAGCCCCGGAACCGCCGTTGCCTGGCGCTTCCGAGGTGATCCAGATGCAGCAGCGCTCGATATCCGTACAGAATGGCGAGCCAGTCAATCCTTGGGCACGGACGTTGCAGGAGGCCAGACATAGGCATGCAACGTCCGTCAGCAGCAATAGCTCTTCGTCATCTTTCTCCTCCTCTGCCGCCTCTTCCAGTCCCGTGCCTTCATCCAGAGCAGTCTTCCCCACCGGACCAGCATCTATCGTGCAAGTCTTGGATATCCTCCGTCTCACGCACGATGAGTACCTGTCGACTATCGCCGCGCTCATTGGGTACGCGCACATGTACACCCGCTCCTCGCACGCATCCAGCACTGGCCATATGTACGACCTCGTCCGCGAGATCGTCGAGCGGTCATGCAAACTCCTTACAATCGTGGAGGCCGTTATGCAGCATCCGGGGATCCCGGAAAGCCGCTTGCTCAACCTCAGCGAAGCGAAGGATGGCCTGTTCGAGGTGACAAGCGCGCTCGCCGAAGCGGTACGCGCGCTCATGGTCGAGCCATCGCCGACGGTGTCCGAGGACGCCGAGAAGGAGAACATGTTGTATGCGGCTACGGCTGCGTTGAAGGCGGGCTCGGATTGTGCAGCGTCGATCAAGATGTGCTTGACGCGGACCACGGACAATCGGCCGGTCGTCTTTCCGCCGCCTCAAGAACCGACCTTGCAAGACGAAGAGGAGCAGGAGCAGGCCCAGCAAGACGCGATCACGCCCGTGCGGGAGACGCGGCCCAAGCTCGCGAAGTCCTCGAGCTCGAGCGCGCTCGCGATGCTGGCGAACGGGAGGGAGGACGACGAGGACCTAACGATCCAGGCGCAGACGCCGTCGCCGCTGCGCCTGCGGCAGGTATCGTCGGGGTCCGAGAGCGCGAGCGCATCTAGTAGGTCCACTGCAGCGACATCACAAGAGACGAGCTTGACGTCGCCCGAAGAGGTCAAGGCCAAGCCGGGCCCGCAACTTGCTCGCCTCGCTGTGGCGGAGCGGCACATCGAGCCGGATCTGCCGTCGCCGAGCTCGATGGCGACGTCGTTCGCACCGTCGCTAGCACCGTCGCTGGCGAGGACGGAGACGGGGACGACGTGGGAGGGGAGCATACGGAGCGGGAAGGATATGGAGGACAAGCTGATCAACGGCAACTTGTCGAATCTGGACTCGATCCCCGAGCTGCCGGCGGACCCAATGGCGTATATGCTATCGCACGACTACGACGTCGATGCGGTGGCGTACAACACAGATGGGCACCTGGTCGGCGCGACGCTCGATGTGCTCGTGGAGAAGATGACGCCGCACGACAGTATCGTGGACCCGGCTTTTGCGGCGGTGTTCTTCATGACCTTCCGCTTGTTTTCCTCGCCCGCCGAGCTTTTGCAGGCGCTCATCGCGCGGTACAATGTGGTGCCGCCGAGAGGTGTCTCGCAAGAGGGTATACAAGTCTGGCAGCAGCGCAAGGGTATACCTGTCCGCCTCCGTGTCTCGAACTTCATCAAAAGCTGGGCGGAGACGTACTGGCGCTCCGGCGTCGACGACGCCGTCCTAAACGACCTCGCCGCCTTCACGCAGAACGCACTCGCCGTCATGTTCCCCGGCCCCGCGGCACGCATCCTCGACCTCCTCGACATGCGCCGGCGCTCGATGGACCTCGGCGTGAGCCCCAAGGGCGACCGCAGCCGCGACCCGGGCATGTCGATCAACCCGCCGACGCCGCTCGTCGTGCAGCCGTCGGAGATACCGCGGCCGACGATGACGAAGACGCTGCTGGCGGCGCTGCGCGCGCG
>JAMQCK010001254.1:0-10380 GCA_024196135.1 Pleurotus ostreatus/Saccharomyces cerevisiae fusant | reverse complement strand
CCGGCGGTTGCCTGCTATCTGCCCAGCCCGCCCAACGTATATAGCCCTATTATCCTATTTACACGCACGCCACGCTCGCGTTTTATCACATCTCCCCCTCATGCACAATGCCCCCCATAATCCGACATTCACGACCTGTACCCCCTTCCTTTGCGCCCCGTAATCTCCCTGTACACCCCCTTGGACAAGGTAGTTGTGATGATTAGTTTTTATAGTGGTGGTGGTAGCGACTTGCTGGTGGTTGGTGGCGACCTGATGCTGGTTGGTGCGCGACAGTGACCGTGACGGATGCCGGCGGAGGCTTGTTGATTATAGCATTCGCGTGCGCGGCGGTCGTGGTGGTACAGTTGGTGGTGAGACGACATCTGACTTGGACTATCTTTCGTTTTCTCTTTTCGTTTTACGCTCCTACCTACCTTAGTGCTCACGCTCAGTTGCATCTGTGTTCTGCAATATGTATCAGCATGGAATCTTTATACTGTCCTTTAACGACGCATTTTAGGGCCACTAGGTCCGTGAAGCCTTAGGCCGAAGTCAGGCACGCCCTTGCTTTCCAGATTAGGAAGGTATTGAAAGCCGAATTGGGCGATGACATCACGATCGAGTCTCGAATTCCCTCGCAGTCGTACGACCTAGGACGCGCATACGGAGAGAGGGAAGAAAAGGACGGATGGGTCATTGAAAAGATAGATCCACATAGTGCTACAGAGCATAAACCAAGGCAGGGTACTGCGATACATGTACGGGAAAGAGTCAAGGGCAAAGGAAATCAGTACGGAGACGGAGGAGTGGGCGGCAGCTCGTCATCAACGGCCTGACGAGCCTTCGTCTCAATAGACAAAGGGAGGTCTTGCTCTGGTGGGTATGCTCCGTCGTCCGCCAGTTGTGACGGCGTCGATGATTGCACGCTTGGAAGAGGCCGACTGTTCTGTACGACGGGCGTCGCGAGACGGCTTTGGGGCCTCGTTACGCCAAAAGTACGGCGCGTGGGGATGACTTTACCTATTGACCCACGTCAGAGGCGAGCATAGCGAAGTGTAACCTGAGCGTGACATACCGAGGCTCTTGACAGCGTCATAGCCGCGTAGGCGAACCTTGTCGCACGCAGGGTCAACGGAGGTTCCCTCGTCGATCGCAACGTAGTCTATGCGCCGACCAAGGATGAAGGCGTCATTGAGCTGCCAGGGCGCGTCCCCAATGACCTCGTCGACCCAGCGGCAATGCCGTACGACCTCGCAACGCTCGACGTGCGGCGCGATCGCGGGGGAACCGTGCTGACGGCAATCGTCGTCCGAGAAGACGCCGACCATGAGGTAGACGGAGGGGAATGCGAGCTTCGCCTGGCGCAACTGCAGCGCATGCCTGCATAGCATGCGATTATCAGTCAGTAACAGTTGATTGAGTAGATATCAGATAGACGCACGCTGTGTTGAATCCATCCCATAGCCCATCGACGTACACCCGGACATGCTCGCGTCCAGAGCCCTGGTTGTACTTCGAGTATGCCGACGCGTCTAGCGCCCTCCTCACATGCTCACGCACGTCCTCTGGTGACCAGCGCGTCGTCGGCCAGCGCTCCTGCGCCGCCGCGGACGGTGGAGGTTCAAAGATCTCGCTCGCGGACGCGCAATGTAGATTGAGGTCCGCGAGGCTCGAGTCGAGCGAGCGTTCCGAGATGACCTCGTAGTCGCTGTCGTCGCCGAGCACAGATGACGCGTCCATGGGAATAAGTTCGAGGGCAGGTGGTCGCCTGCGTCAAGGGGCCGGTCTGGGGCCCCGGTTGGGTGCTTCTGCTGGCACGATAGCACCACGAGGCTTTCCTTTTGCGTTCGGAGGATTCATGTCGGCCCTCTCCGCAACGCGCGCGAGGCCGGGCGTCCACTGAGACTACTTGCAGAATACAATGGGAGACGAGAAGGAGGAGGACAAGGGACGCGCGGACAGGAGGAATTTCCGCGCGTCGCGCGCCATGTGGCATGATAATCGATCCCGCCGATTCGAATTAGCCTGGCGAGCTCAGAAGTACAGAACATCGCTCAGAGAAGATGTATAGTCCGCTTCTAATCGTGTATGTGCAGTTACAGGTATGTGCTTGAACTTACTTACGATGCAACAATTAGTATTATTACCGATAGATAGGGGAGACTGCGACGGTGGAGGATGGGGTAGGTAGCACTGTGGTAGTACAAAGCTTTCATGCAAAGATTTTGCGGAAGTACCGCCTGACGCCCTCGGCGCCGCGCACGATACCACCTATCATGCCATCTGGCCGGACGATGACCGTATCGCACCCGCCCGAGACGGTGTACGCTCGGAACGCGTGGTCCAGATCGTCCTCGAGCACGTACTGCACTCCATGGACGTGAGGCGCAAGCGCCCCGCTCCGGATGATGACCGCTATCCGCACGGTGTCCCTGGGCTGCTGCCGCAGCGCCTTGATGACGGACTGATATGACTGCTCGGGTGAGCTGAGGAAGATGAGGGCGGTGTGATGGGAAGCGCTGAAAAGGTCGAAGAGGGTGTGCGAGACCAGCGGGCCGTGCTCGTCAGAAGACTGCGTATCCGAGAGGTCGGGCGCGTCCGGGGCACGATCCCCTGCGCGAAGCTGCCCATCGAAGCCAACCCCATAAGAATCAACGGCTTGCCGCCGCTGCTCCGCGAGTTGTTCCTCGGCATCCTCTTCCTCGTCAAACTCGTCGAGTTCGTCGATGTCCTCGAGGTCGTAGTCTTTTTGCTGTTCGTCGAGGATAATCGAGCTCCAGCGGTAGTTGACGCCAAGCTGGAGAAGGCTGCCACCTTTGATCCAAGCCGCGGACTCCGGTCTCCTTGACCGGAACGTCTGATTCAGCAGGGTGGTGGTTTGGTTGAGCATTTCTGCGATGACGGGGAGGCGCTCCTCGTTATAGCTGTCAAGGAGCGACATAGGAGAGAGTCCCTTGTACACCAAGGCCATTTTCCAGGCAAGGTTGAAGGAGTCCTGAATGCCTAGTTTCAACGTCAAACTACCGTTGTATCAAATTAGAAAGATCATAGTAGCGCACCTGTATTCAGGCCCTGCCCACCTGTGGGACTATGTACATGAGCGGAGTCGCCGGCCAAGAAAATCCGGCCTTCGCCGAACTTGTCGACCATCCGCATATTGGGCCTGGAGAAAATGAGGGTCTACTACGGAGCGATTCGGAGAAGCACCGACCGATAGTGCGACACCCAGTGGAAATCGCCAAAGGTGAGGTGACCCTGGCCTCCCGTCCCGGCGATCAACGCCGAACGCAGGCCGTCTGCGTCTTTTGACAGCGCGCCGTGGTTCACCTCCTTGCCGGCGAGCATGAAGTTGAATAAATTCGGCGTCTCCGTGGGCCGCAGGCTGACCATGTTCGTCGCCGCGTCGCCCCACATATGCCAGTACTGTTCTCTGTCAGATACGACTGCGACACGTAGAGCTACTCACGTTGCTCTCAAGGCCGTCGACCATGATGTCGCCGATGATCAGATTTTCGACGTTCCGGGTCTCGCCCAGGAAGGTCATGCCGAGCAGCTTGCGGCAGACGCCCCTCGCGCCGTCGGTGCCGACGACGAAGGGGTAGGTGATCACCTCGCGGTTCTCCCTGTCAGAGCCAGAGTGCTTGACAATCGTCGCGGTCGCGCGATCCTTGTCCTGCGATATCGCGACCAATTCGGTGTCGAGCTCGGCGTAAACACCGTAGACGGCAAGCGATGCCCGCAAGACTTCCTCAAGATGATCCTGGCCCAGCATAAGGATGTTCATCTGAAACGAGGTTAGGTAGATCTGCAAAAAGTATGAGGAGGGGACGGACATATGGGCAGGATGGGGTGGGCTCAAGGACGGGAGACATCTCGAATGTCTGCAGCGCCTTGCGTCCCTCAGGCATTTCGTAGAGCTTTACGACGGGCGTAGTGATCGCGCGCTTAGTGATCTCCTCCGCGACACCAATCTGGTGGAAGAGCTCGAGCGAGCGGGGCTGTGGGGGATTTTCAGTAGACGTCCATAAAGCAGTTGTGCGCCACACACCATGATCCCCGCCCCGCGCTGGCCGATCCTGTGGCGGTCTGCCTTGTCGATGATGCGCACGGGCACCCCATTGCGCAGGAGAGTGAGCGCGGCGACGAGCCCGGAGGGCCCCGCACCGACCTACTCTTCGATTAGCTGCCGCTATACATGCACGTGCCGCAAATAGCTGCCAACGTACGACGAGCACTTCAGGCGAATGGCGCGGCTCAGGCTCAGGCATAGAAGTCGAAAGAGACAAGAAAAGCGGTAGAGAAGGAAAGGGGAAGTAGGCGGACGATGGTGGCGAGAGGCAAACAAGTCGACAGACCGGGGTCGCGCAGCGCGGGGATTTGACAAAGCCATCTTCGCCAATATCAGCCCGCCGTCAATAGAAGATCCAGTCCGTCGGTGTCTCGCGGCGGCGCGCCGAATGTGGCAAAATTTCCTGCCCCCCGTCGTCCACGGCAGAGTCCAGGCCCAGAGTTGAACTTTGTTTGCCGCGTCGTCAACGAGAGCGGGGTGTGCCTAGCCGTTCCTAAGCGGACCTATTCGTGTTCCGGCGGGGGTCAGCAGATCTTATCACATCCTTTGTATTCACGGGAATAGACGCGGCGGCGCTGTCATGCATGGATCTGCAGGGGATCTGCGAGAAATACAAACGCTGTGCTCGCCGCGAGCGTCGACGACGAATGCGCCGACGCATGAGTGCGGGGGAACAAGCGCGCCGACGCCACCACACGTGCCAACCTCCATCGTTGCCGCCGGAGCGTCGGGTATCAGCCCAGTCCGAAAATCAACGACCAGTTGTCGGACTTGGACAAGCTTCAAGTACACGTTGCACGTGTTTGAATTGGAGAACTGCCTTCAATTGAACGGACTCCAAAGTCTGGAAGTTGGGCTTGGAAATTCACTGCAGGCGTGCAGACGGCTCACTTTCCGACTGGCTGCCCGTCCACTCCTCCCTTCATGTGGCGTGAAGACTGACAGGCAGACGCCATCGTATTTCGAGTACGATTGGACCTGGATCGTGCCTTTGCAGAGCGACGCGACGGCCGCCTCGCGCGCAAGGTGGTGCGTCCACTGCTGTTGTTTTGGGTAAAAAATGCGCGACGCGGCGCATACGGGAGCAGTGCCCATTGAGAGACATCGACAGTGCGGCCAAAACAATCGGCATACAGAGGCAGTAAAGCCGCCGGGCATGTCGGGAAGAATGCGTATGAGAAGGATGCCCTCTTCCACTCGACGTTCTCTCTGATGTTCCCTCGCTTGATTACTGCCATTCCCTCGTCAGCAAACGAGACGGACGCCGAAGCCGGACCCACTCACACATTTCCCTCCCCGTAAACCCTAAACGTAAACTACCGTCGATGAACAGCGGCAGAACCTCCCAACGCGTTACGTTGCGTCGACGTCCATATGGGCCTCAGCGCTCGGGTGCTCTTGTAACTGTGCCGATGAGTCTTGGGACTGCGCCGATGAGTCTTGGGACTGCGCCGAGGGGTCTTGGGGCTGCGCCGGTTGCAGCAGGGGATGCTTTCCGGGTCTGGAGACGGTCGCGGTCTCGGGACTGGCGCCAGATATCCGTATGAAGCGTAAGAGATCCGTATAGGCGACCTCCTTCTGGTCCCACTTCCTGAACACCTTGACATTGATCGGGTGCGTGAGGTCAATCACTTCTGCAGTAAGGTGTAAATTTCGGTCAAGAGGGAAGAGGGGAGATGCGAAACGGTAAATGGGCATGATGAAGAGGGAGTGATCGGGGGAGAGGGAGAAGGCGATCAGACGCACCCAGTCCTGTCCTGTATCCTTCGGATTCCTGCAACTTCAGGTCCTCCAGCTTGATCTCCTTCGCACTCTTTGGCCGTCCCTTCCTCCGCGCTGCCTGCTCCTCCTGCAGCTCCTGATCGTGCCGCGTCAACCACACATTCCTGATCACTGCGTGCAGCTCTTCTAGCGTAAGCTCCCCCTCCTCCGGCAGCGCCTCGTACAAGAACGTGTAAAAGTCCACTACAGAACACCCACTCATGTCAGCCGACCACCCCCCAGCAATATGATCTCGTCACGCACGCATAACATTCTGCTTCTTGCTCCTCTTTACCGCGAGGTTGCCCATCTTCCCCTTCCTCAGCGCCTTCCGCGCGATCTGGTTCGCCTTCCGCGACTCGGGGTGGAAGACCTTCTCCTTCTTGGGCGCCGAGGTCGACGCTTTCGCGGCTTTTGTCGTGCCCATTGTGATGATTGATCGAAGGGGGAAGCAAAAGTACAATGCCTGCCAAAATAGGCAGCGTGATCGAATTGAGGAGATTCGGCAAGATCCGCGGTGGACCCACAGTTCAAACCTCAAGACCTCCTTTTCGCGTATTTTGATGATGAGATTATGCAGTTGCTAGCCTTTTCTCTACATCCTCGCGCAATGGTATACTGGCGACCGTCCCCTTTTTCTCCACGCACATGCCTGCAGCCTGGATAGCTCGCCTCAAAGCCTTTTCTAACGCATCTCCCTCCGCCGCCACCTTCGCCTCCTCCAGCTCCATCAAGCCTCTCACGAAGTAGCCCGTGAACGTATCACCAGCGCCAGTAGTATCTCGTATCTCCGTGATCTTCGCAGCGGGCAGGCGGATTATCCTCCGCTTGCCTGCCTCGAGAACGCATGCAGCAAGGCCGGCACCGCCGAGGGTGCAAATAATGTTCGTCTTCGACAAAGTCGAGAGGTCGGTGAGGTCCTTGAGCAGTGTCTCAACAGACCCGGTCTCCTTTGACCCGTGGAGGATAGAATAGAGCTCCTGGCCTTCGCCCTGATTGATGAGGAGCCAGTCGATTTGGTGCCAGGGGAAGGATTTCAGCTGGTCGGGGAGAGGAATGGGGGAGGGGTTGAAGACGGTTACTACTGGCGAAGAGGAGTTCGCCTTCGCAGCAGAGAGCGCGGTGAGGGTGCTCCGGAGCGTGATCTCGTTCTGCACTAGCAAGTGTGTGGTTCCGGGGGGCAAGTAGGACGACGAGGGCGTCTTATCCTCGTAGGACTCGTCGAAGTTCGCGCCGGGGAAGAGTACTATGAGGGTATGATGGTCAGCCCATAGTACGAAAAGTAGCGACTTGTCGCGCACATATCGCATTCTCCCCGTCCTCCGCGACCTGGATCAGCGCGCGCCCCGTGGGGGGCGCGTCCCCCGTGTTCGCGAGGTGATCGACGTTGATGCCCCACGCGCTGAGCTGCTCCCGGATCCACTGGCCATCGGACCCTACAGCACCGATGAAGTGGACGTCGTTCTTCTCCGCGCCTCCTGCGCGTGCGACCGCAAGCGCTTGGTTCGCGCCCTTGCCACCGATGCCTTTAGTGTAACCGAAGGAGGAAATGGTCTCGCCAGGACGGCCAATGGACTTCACTGCGTGGGGGTGAGGTTCGGATGGCTGAGACAATGGTAGCGCGCACCATTGAAGTATTCATCGCAGTCTGACGAGGAGGGAACTTGAATCAGCGCGAAGTAAGTGGATGATTGTGGACCCTGTACGCACTGACGGATCCACGGATTGCACACAGAGGCATTTTGTATGGACGCTTTCCACGCAGTCTTCGTACAGAGCGTCTGGTTGGAGGACAAGGAAGGAGACTGGAACGGACAGCGTGCAAAGGCAGCGGGAGCTGCCTTCACACGAGCGTATGCTATCTCCGCGGCTCTTCGGCCATCGGGCCTTTCCCCGCGCCCTTCCGGCCCTCCGTTCCGGACGCCGGAAATATATGTATCCTCACACGGACACACAAAGGCATTATGGCCAACACGAAGGCCGCATGAGCCAAAAATACAGGTAGATTACAGATAATGTGCCCTGACGGCGTGAATATTGACACGGTGAATAAGCAGAAAAATTCCCTATCACGCCCGATACTCCTCCAGCCGCTGCTCGAGCAGCTTGACATCCCGCTCCGCTTGCGTGATGTCGACCTCGCCTTCGACGACTTTGTCACCAAAGTCGGCCGCGATGGCTTCGAGGGTCTTGCCCTTAGTTCTGAAGCAAACGAGTCAGGATTCATGGCGTTGAATTCAGATGGGTAACGAGAACGCACTCGGGGAAAAAGAGGAACACGCCGATGGCGGAGACGAGTGTTGTACCGACGAAGACGTCTGTAGGTGCACATCAGCAAAGCGCTTGGGGAGAGCAAATAGAGAGACACTTACAATAGTAATTCTCGCCGATGTGAGCAAAGGCCTAGAAAAGAAAAATGCGAGGCGTCAGCTTGGAATGCGATACTAAAAGCCTGAGAGACGTACACTTGGGCCTGCCTCCGTGATGGCGATGTTGAAGACGAAGTGAGAGGTGGACGCGATGCCGGTTCTGCACAAGATGTCAGCAAAAAAGCTATAGAAAGGAAAAAGGCGTGAGCACGCACACTCTACTCCTCAACGAGATCGGCAAGATTTCAACGCCATACAACCACGTCGTGCTGTTGATCCCCGTGTCTATGTGACTGCATCAGTATCCCTCTCCCTCATCACCCAACGAAAACAACCCCACTCACAATAAATCGCCGTATACATATAGATCCCCAAAATCGCGAACCCCTTCCCGACCTTGTTGTCCGAGTCCGTGAACTCCCGCGCCATGACGGCCGAGTAGATGAGGTCGATGCACATGCCCACGGAGGCGAAGAAGAGGAGCTTGACGCGGCCGAGCCGGTCGACGAGGTTGATGGAGATGATGTTCATGAGCGCGCCGACGGTGCCGTAGACGCCGGAGAGGAGGAGGACGTTCTGGCCGGTCTGGCCCAGTTTTTTGTAGAGCGTGGTTTGGTAGTAGTCTGTGGGATGTGCGTGAGCGAGGGAAGTGGGAGAAGTGGGCGTGGGACGGGGGAGGAGGGTAGTGAGAGGAAAGGAGGAAAGAAACGTACTGATAACATTGACGCCGGAGAGGGAGGTCATGGTCTGCACCGCGATGGCGATGAGGACCCGCTTCCTGTACTTCGTCCACGCCTCCGCCAGGCTCGTAACCTCGTGCTGCTTCTCAAACAAGATCTGCTCCTTCATCTGCTCGAACTCGATGACCGCTTCTTCCTGTACTCCAAATCAGCCACCATCCTTCACCACACTCCTCACCACACCCATGCACCCATCGCACCACACCCAGAGAGACAAACACCCCACTCACCGTCTGCAACCCCCGAATCGACTTGAACGCCTCCAGCGCCTCATCATACCGGCCCACGCGGATGAGCCATCTGGGCGAATCAGGGAGGAAGAACTGCAGGCCGATGAAGAGGATGACGCCCGGGGGGATCTGCAGGGCGAGGGGGAAGCGCCACTGGAACTCGCCGTAGGGGGCGAAGCCGCAGGCGTAGCCGATCCAGTTGGCGAGGAGGCCGCCGATGCAGATCATATAACCGGAGAGGCCGCCGACGAGGCCGCGGGATTCGGGAGGGCTGGGGAGGGGGTGAGGGGTGAGTTGAAGAACAGTAAAGGGGGAGAGGGAAGGGGGAGAACGAACCTGATCTCGGAGTTGAAGATGGGGACGGTGCCGACGAGGCCGCCGCTGCAAGGCGTATTAGCAGGGCCCAGAGAATGGTATAGTTTTTGTGAGGACGCACACCGCGATACCAGTGAGGATACGCCCGGCGAGGAACATGCCGTAGTTCTGCGCCGCCGTTTGGATGACCGTCCCTACAGTGACCTGTATCTTCTCTCAGCTTCGTGCGCCGCTCGCTACCGAGGATTACTCACGATCAAGCACATGAGCTGCATGAAGCGCTTGCGCCCAAGCTTGTCGCCGATGACGGACTGCGTGATGGCCCCGACCGCCTCGCCGGCGATGTAAGTCGCCACGATTGCACCGGTGGCCGCATCGTTCGGGTTCTTCATGTCTGCACGGCGGGTGAGATCACAGGTACAGTTACGAGGCTTCGCAGCAGACGTACAGTCCTTGAAGCTGTCATGAGCGATGCTGGTGGTGATGATACCCGTGTCATATCTGGACAAGGTTCAGCGTCTTCGTCACTCAGACCGAGTGCATTGCTCACCCAAAGAGGAATGAGCCTAGTCAAAGGTCAGTATACGAGCAAGAGGGCGAGTAGCTGAGAGCTCACCAAGGCCAGCAAACAGCCCAAGGAAGACGATGTAGGGACGCATCGCGGGGCAAGGTGCGGGGGAGGGGCTTCCCCACGGGCCTCCGGGTATATATAGCGGGACAAACGGACGCTAACACCGGGCCTCACTGTGCTTCTCTAGGCGCGCTCGCGTCGCCTGTGGGGAGAACAGGGGGAGGAGAGCCATGCAAAGTCCGTTCGCCGGGGTCAGCTGTCGGTGGAGAACCATTCAGGCTCTTGGAGCAAGGCACGCGGGGGAGGCGGTATTGTGAGCTTTTCGGGATGAAAAGGCGGGGGA
>JAMQCK010001253.1:0-10397 GCA_024196135.1 Pleurotus ostreatus/Saccharomyces cerevisiae fusant | reverse complement strand
GGCATGTACGGCCGCTCCGAGAGCCCCACCGGCCTCCAGAAGAGCATGGGCGCCTCCGGCCGTCGCATCCCCACCTCGGGGCGCGGCCTCAACAAGTAAACCTGCCGTGCGCTCGGGCTGGAGCAGCTTCACGGTCCCCACGACGCCTCCGGACGGCCGCCACGACCGCGACGCTGACGAGAAGGAGGGTGGGCATCATGTGCCGAAGCCGAGACCGGCGGGGCCGGGGGCGGGTGTATACGCTGTAGATACACGTACTCGCGCCGTCGGCGGGCCCGCGAATACAAGCGATGTCTATCCGGTTTCGACTGAAGGAGTGCGCCGACCCAGACAAGAGCAAGTTGTGAGGAGCCCGCCGCGGGGGGAGGTGCGCGAGACAGCTGCCCCTGCTGTCCCCGAGCCCGTTGTCCCTGCTCTCCCCGCCTCGCCCCTCAGAAGCGAGCCCGCTGCTCCTGCTGGGCTCGAGCCGCCCCAGTCCCCTGACCGCTCTGTGGGCGATGCCTGGGAGGACGCGGCGGTTGACAGCGGGTTCGAGGACGAGGATCTCTTCGAAGAAGAGCTGCCCGAAGGGTTTTCCGACCAGGAGGCGGACGAGGCCGTCGCGCAAGTCGGCGCTCACCAATCGAACGTCCAATCGCCATCCGCCGTTTCGAACCCTGCCGACACCCTGGCCGACGCCACAAACCTCACCGCGGCTGCCACTGTTCCTGCCACGCAGGCGGAGGATGCGGGAGACATGTCGGACGACAGCCAGAAGCGCCCGCACCTGACCATCCAAACCGACCTCGCGAACGAGGCGAAGGACGCCGAAGTCTCGAACGTGGAAGCCGTGCAGGGGCAGACGACGACTAGCAGCGGGTAAAGCAGGCTCGGGTCGCACAACGGTGATGTTGTGGTGCGCGTTGATTGACCTTCGGACTGGAAGATGGTTTGCGAAACCACGGTAGCACGTCTCTTGCCTGTGGATATCGTTCCGTCTGACTTCATTTATACCTTTATCGCTGTTGTGTGTACGCCCATTGTACATATCTCGGCCGTGGCCCTCGTACATGTCTCCTGCTCCAGCCATATGCATTCACATAGACTCTGAACTCAGTAGGCATAGCTCTACGCAATACTCATGCAAATAACATCCCTCTTCATTCACCACAATTACAGGCGGGACTTCGGGCCTCCAGTACAAATAATTAGTCTTCGATTGGCGGAAAAGCACCGGCACACTCGTGCGTATAAATACAAGATATTGAGCGTCTGAGATACAGGGCAGGGCATACGTAGGGAGAGCATAGCTGATACATAGGTAAAGCAAAGGCGAGCATACAGTCGAGCATAGTGAGTGAAGTCCGGATGGCCTACATAACACGAGTGGCAGGCCGTCCTACGACGGCAGAGTGCTGGCGAGTCTTGCGATCGAGGGGCGGCTGCGCGCCGTACTTCGAAGGAGCGTACGAAGGGGAGCTGGACTTGCCAGCCGTCGAGGAATTCGAAGCTTTCGCCGGCATGCCGTCGTTCTCCCGCTTCTTGACCTTGAGCGCGGTCGGGGCCTTGGTCAGGCCACTCGCCTTCCTCGAGCCACCGATGCTGTTGGAGTCGACGGTGACGTCGATCTTCACGGTGAAGCTCTTGCCCTTGCGGCCCGCGGGCTGCATGGTGTTCTCCTTGTTCTTCTTCCGCGGAATCTTGGAGACGGGCTTGCGCGGAGCTGACACGGGAGTGGGTGGCGCAGTCGACATGCGCTTGTCGAAGGCAGCGAATGACGAAGAAGTAACATGGGCGGAAGGAGCAGTACCCGAGCTGTTCTGCTCCATCGCGATGAATGAAGGCATACGCGTTGCGCCCTTGGGAGCACGGGAAGTGGGTGGCGTTGGGGGAGGCGTGAGTAGCCCGGTGGCAGGCATGCGAGGGGGAGAAGGCCGGAGGGCCGCGAGCGCGGGGAATTTGGCGTAGAAGGACTCGAGCGCGGCTTTCTCAGCAGCTTCCTGCTCACGAGCGCGCTGGAGGATCTCATCCGGCGTCGAAACAGGCCTCAAGGCATCCTCCTCATCCGTCTCACGGATGGCGGCATCGGCAGCAAGCTGAGCGATTGTCCTCCTTGCTGTAGCTGGCGATGGCGTGGGTGGCAGGGTCTCGCGAGCCTCAACTTCGCAGTAGGCGGGAGGGGCATCGCAGACGGGGCAGTCCCAGCGCGCTTCCTCAATGACCTCCTCGACAGTTGGGGTGAGGCGCGTCTTGAACTTTGTCGGGCGCGAGGTGACGAGACGCTGGTTCCGGGGGAGGTAAAGAATGGCGAAGTCGGCAGTTCCGAAGGCCGAGAGGGTGTCGAACTCCTCGTCGAGGCGGTCCTGGAGCTCGAGCGACGAGGGGGTGTTGTAAGGGAGCGTGTAAAGAGCGGTGAGCTCAACCGTCTGCGTATGCGATGTTAGAGAAGTACATAGTGGATCGGAATTCAGAGCTATACACACCTGATCGTCGTTGAAGGCCATGGTCGGGGTATCTGTGGCGGACTGGGCGACGTAACAAGAGAAGAGGTGCACAGCGTGAGTACGATAGGTGCCGGGTATAGTGCGAGAGAGCGAATTGGATAGCGTGGAAGGCCTGCGTAGGACAAGGGAGATCGAGACGCTTCAGAAAGGTCGCGCAGTGGGTAGAGACGAGAGCTCCGTGGAGGGTGGCAGTGGCATGCGTTCCTTATGTGTCCATCTGAAGAGGTCCACGCTGAAGACATCAGGTACGATAAGATGAAAGGTGGGCGATTCCCGCTCAAAGGGAAGATAAAGTTAAGTAGGTCACAAAGGGAGATGCACGCACCAAGGGAGGTCTCGTATGTAGACCATGTCGACAGTGAGCCTTTCTTAGGCGCCTCTGACCTTCGATAAGTCGCAGGAGATGGCACCTGTTGTATTGCTATTGCTACGAGAAAAGATACTTCTTGGGCATTCGCAATGGTGCAGACAAGAATCGTCGTCTGTAAGGAAGACCATTCCGGGGGAGCGTCCGCCTCCCAAGCTAATCTTGTATAGGGTAGAGATTTCAGAGAAAGCACACCTGTAATTGCAACGAAGGGACAGGGAGTGTCGAACGCGTCGAGATCAAGGTAGGAGACAAGCGTAGATCAGGAACTCGGCGCTTGCCTCCTACCATCACCTTCCGGCCAGCGACTCAATCAATATGGATCCCATCTACTACTCCAAGGGCGAATTCATCGAAACTGTGCGTCTATCTCCCTTTCCTCTTAGCACGACACGAATCGTGAATGCTCAGTAGGACACAGGCAACAAAGTCTCGCGCCGCGCGACCATCGCCGGCCCCCAAAACATCATCCTCGGCGGGAAGACCATCATCTCCGGCAATGCAGTAATCCGCGGAGACCTCAGACGAACTGGGCCCGGCCATGCTGTCGTTATATCTCTCGGAAGGTACTGCTTGGTCGGCGAGGGATGCGTGATGAGGTGCGTTGAAAGGCGCTGAACGCGTGTTCTTTGTGTAACTGACGCGTCGGGCAGACCACCGTATAAGACGTATCGCGGCAACTTCAACTACTATCCCATGAAGATCGGTGACCACGTACATGTGGGCGCGAACACGATAGTGGAGGCAGCGACCATAGGGAACTATGTTGAGATCGGGAAGAACTGCGTGATCGTACGTCTCTTTGTCCCTTGCCGCTGTCTGGATGCTAACAGGGTCTGCAGGGCAAGTTCACCATCATCAAGGACTGCGCGAAGATAGCAGACAACACGATCATACCACCAAACACCGTCATCCCAGCGCTAGCGCTCTTCGGCGGCACACCAGGTGCGCACGCTCCTTCGTGAAGTTCAGGATCGAACTAACGTACACTCTGCTGTAGGTCACTTCCTGGAAGATCTTCCCGAGACAACACAGGAGCTCGTCGAATCCTACACGAAGGAGTTCTACCAACGCTTCCAGCCTTATCCCGAGAGTGCGCGGTAACACCTGTGAGTGTACACATTTCCCTGCAAACCCCAGCAACCTGTTGCCTGCAAGGATGAATACATCAGAAGTCAAGCCCTGATAGCGCTTCCGCGCATGACGAGATTTCGGGTCTGAGCTGGCACCTCTTCGCAGTCCTGAGCTTCCCTGCGTCCAGCGCTAACGTCCCTTTTACAGGCGTTCACACTCAATACCCTCGATGCATTACCTATACCCGACCCTACTATGAGGTGCTTAATGCTTACTATAGACATGTTTTGTGCTTCATTCCTGAGCGTTCGACGACCATATCGACCTCTACCCAGTGAGTCAAGATCCTGCAATTATATTGTACACTGTTTGTTTTTCCTATCCATTGCCCTATGCCATCCTTTTCGTCCCAGACCTTCCTACATCCTCCTCACAATTACGCCCTCCCCATAATCCGCCTTCCCTCCTCCACCCTACCCTCCTTCCGCGCGAGCTTTCCCGTCAATATCTTCGCCTCGCCGTGCAGCCGGTCGGAGAACCTCACGCGCATCGTTGGGGAATCGTTCTTCGGTGCAGAGGGCTCCTTCGCGTGCTTCAGCCGCGTTTCCGCCTTAGCATCCTCGTCCTGCTGCATCGCCGATAGCTCCTTGGGATGCGTGCCCAGCGTATCCTCGCGATGATGTCTCGCCTCCAGACGTTGAATCACGGGACATTCGTGGTGGTGCTTGGTCGTGGGCAGCGCCTTGTCCTCGCCAGCGTCAACCGCAATATCCTCATGCGCCCCGTCGTCGCCATACGCATACCCAGCCGGCGAACCAGCGAGCGTCCGCCACGACGCGTCGTCCCGCAGGGAGTCGCCGCGCGCATGATTGTCGTGCCCGTGATCTGCGAGCGAGCCGTCGCCTGTCTGCGAATCGTCGAAGCCGTAGCTGGAGTGCCCCGCGTCAGCGGCAGTCGACGTAGGCAGCGAGCTCGGCGCGGTCGATATCGGCAGTGAGTTCGGCGCGTCGAGGCTGTGGGCGGCGGGTGTGGATGAACTCGCACTCGAGTGTCCGACGTGTCCCTCTATGCTCGTGCCCTGGGCCGGCGAGTCGGCACCTCCCGGACCAGGCGAGTCGCCGTAGCCTGAAGACATGAAGGCGGAACTGGACCTAGACAGAACGCCCATCATGCTCGACGTGCGTGGGCCGAAGCCGGGTCTCCTGCTGGGGTCGAACCTGCCAGCATGGACATTCAGGCCATTATAATCGTCACTCAACGTCGAATGCCCCGCATCCGCGTACAACGACGATGCGAGCGGCGAGTCGACGCGCTCGCGCGACGAGAGCCACGTGCTGGCCGTACCCTTCTTGGCCGGACGATGGACGTCGTAGAGGGAGACACGGTCGGCGCGCCCGTCATTCTGCAGAATTGGCGCGTCACTGGGCGCAGAATGCCCATCGTCAGCGTGATGGGAGAGGCCGTTTGTCGACGTGGTATGGCCCGCCGAGGTACTGGTGGTATGACCGCCCGAGGTAGTGGTGTCTGCCGTGGTGGTAGCTCGCCCCAGGGAGCTCGTCCCGGTAGTACCTCGCTCGGAGGACGTACCATGCCCGTCTGTCGCCCGATCGGAGGCGTACAAGTCCGTGAAGCGGCGCTCGATGGTGCTGGGGAAGGCAAGGATAATCTGAGATCCGTCAGCATGGGGAGATTAGAGCGGTCAAAATCAAAGAGAGAGTTCTTACTGTGGCTTTGTCGATGTCGGGCGTTCCTGCAGCGCTGGACGCAGATGTGCTGGTTACGAAGCCATCGTTCGCTGCGGTACTGGAACCGCTGAGGGAGCGACGGGCGGCGGGCGGGCATTTCTGCGTCACTGTCGCGATGCTATCCTCCGGAAGATGCGATGGTAGAGAGTCAATGTTGTTATCGATTTCTGCAACGTGTGGGTCAGAGTCTGACGTTGCTGTGGGATTTGCTGCTCAGCGGTCAGCACTGCGTACTTCCGTGTAGCTGTAGAGGGACCGCTCACCTAGGATAGTAGAGATCTGCGTAGGCAAGTATTGCTTGACGAGATTGAGTACTCGCTGGACTTCATCTTGCGACGGTATGAGGCTCGACAAGGACTCAGGCGGTTGAGCGCTGGCGCCACAGTGCTCCGGAAACGATCCCGATATATCGAGACCGAGAGATGAGGGTGTAGTCGGTGGTGGTGATGATAGAGGTTCATTTTGAGAGGCAGCCTGATCCTCTCGCGCAGGCGAAGTCATAGTCTTGCCTGGCCGTTCTCGAGAAGGATTCGTTGGAAGGGACTTGTCGAAAGTCGTAGCCATAGCTCAAGTAGAGATGAGAGAAGGAAGTAAGGTGGAGAGCAGGTCGGCATCGCGGTCCTCATGTACTGTGCTGGCTCCAATGTACCTTGCATACTCCACTGTATGGGTTTCCCCGGGCCACCAGCGTCGACGCAGACCATGACGTCGGGGCGGAGACGCCTGACCTACCTCTGAGCCTTTAGGACAATACTCAGCGTTCGAAGGAAACTTGAGGGGATCGATTGTCATCTATATCGCAGCATAATGCAGTCGAGGGATGTACAAAGGGTTACTTGAAAGTACGCGGCCAAGGTTTGAACGCCGACGCAGCCACCACGGGCTTGAACAAGGCTTTCCATAATGGGAAGCGAATTTCTCACGCCACAGCTTGCAACTAACTCTCATCGTGCTCATTATATGCCAGTTCTTATCTGCGTCGCAAGTCCCGTCATTCAGATGAAAATAGTTTACGTGGACTATGCTTAACTCTGGCTATAGTCTGACACTGCGGCGGCTTGTGAAAATCGATCCCCAGATGAGCCTCCTGCTCACCTTCAGGCAGCTCTGGGACTTGTCGCCGATCGCTTGTGGAGCCAGTGTCATCGGCGGAGGGCGGACTCACTGGCAGTATAACAAGCATGCAGGGCCTGATTTCCCTCTAGAAGCTCGACAAGCTGTCGGTAACTTCCCAACAAAGTACGTATACCCCCAGAAGCGCATTCAACCACCCCACGAAGAGTAAGCAGGCGGAATGTCGGAGTCCATGGATGGAAACGGGCCCGAGGTCTCCACGCCGCAACGACCAGGCTTACTCTGCCCAAGTTGGCCAACGGAGTTCGGAGTGGGCGGCTACTGCGTACATGAATGGCGCATGTGAAGTTCAACTTCACGAAACGTGGTGAGAGCGGCGGCTTATTCCTGCCATCCATTCAATCGCCCACTCGCGCTGATCCCTTGGCCACAGTTACCCGGAAACTAGCGGAAAGAGACGCTGATGTGCCCTGGCTACTCCCGACGATCCTGCTTACGTCCAGGTTTTCCCTTACCAGAGCCTCAGCCGCGCCGACCCGTCGGGGGAATACGAAGAATGTGAGGCCTGTGCTGGACTTCGGAGGACTTCTTTGTGGACTTTTCTCGCCGCGTGTAGCGCACTTTTACCCCATTTATTTCGTAGCATCGTGGGCTTCACGAGTGGTTTTCCTCACCTCGCACACCATTCCGCTGTACACCCCGCCAGGGACTGGCCTTGTTTTTGCGGACCTAAAGGATCACATTAGCGCCCAACGCATCAACTTCGACAAGTCCAACCAGGGAGTTGGCAGGTTGCTGGCGTAAACGCTGGCCTGCTCTCGCTCCGGACACTCCGCCACCGGGAGGCGGCAAGACTGCGCCCCAATTCGTCCGCCATAAACGTGGAGAAGAAGCCTACACACCTTGCACACCTACTCACACACGTCCACCTGCCTCCCGCCACGCCAAGAAATAAAAGGCGGCCCCCTGCTCACCGTCATCCTCATCCTCCAGCCCTCTCCGCTCACCGACGACTGGAGCCTAGCTCATACCCTTCACCTTCTCACTACCATTCTTTTCACGACACTCACTTTCTAACTCGAACAATGCTGTCGTTCGCTATTATCCCTGCCCTCGCCACCGCGGCGCTCGCTACCGTCGCCAACGTCCCCACCTCGCTTGTCGACGCGGACAAGGATGTGCACGACGCGGGCATTGGCCCCGACCAGATCGTCGCGAAGTTCGTCCGGTCGAGCGACGGCGCGCAGATCTACGCGGAGGCGGTCGGCGACCCGTCCAACCCGCCCATCGTCCTCGTCCCCGGTTACACGCTCAGCACGATTTCGTTCGACAAGCAGTTCGAGGACCAGACCATGCGCGAGCAGCTCTACATGGTATGCTACTCTCGTTTCGCGTCCCATATATTTTATTTCTGACCTTGTGATCCTCAGATTCGCATGGACCCCCGCGGGCACGGCCAGAGCGCGATGAACGCCACCGAGGATGGGCACAAGTCTGAGCTTTACGCAAACGACTTCAAGGCCGTCCTGGATGCCTTCAAGGTCGAGAAGCCCGTCTTCGCTGCCTGGTATGTCGTCGTCTGCCACCTTCCCCAATATCTCGACTAACAATCCTCTCAGGTCCCTCGGCGGCGCGATGCTCACTGACATCGTCGTCAACCTTGGTACGGACGCCATCTCCGGTTACATCTCCATCGCCGCCATCCCCTACATCGGCGACGTCCTCGCCGAGGTCGTCTCCGAGTCCACGCTCCAGATCGTCCCCGGCATGCAGGTCTCCAATGACACCGACCAGTGGAAGAAGAACGCGATCTCGTTCGAGGACAGCCTGTTCTACGACCCGAAGACCGTGCCCTTCGACTACAAGGCCGCGCTCATCGGCGTCGCCGCCGCGGAGCCGTCCGAGGTCACCAAGCTCGTCATCACCCGGCAGCAGGACTCGGACAAGATGAAGGAGCTCGTGAAGGACGCGTCAATCCCGCTGCTTGCCATTAACGGTGCGCAGGACACGCAGCGCCTGAACGGTAGCGCGGTCGTCAACACGATGAAAGCGTACTGGCCGAACGACCTCATCACGCACACCGAGGTCGACCAGGCCGGCCACGCCGTCTTCTACGACCAGCCGGAGGAGACGAACGAGCACTTCCGCGTGTTCACGCTGAAGGCGACGGGCCACGAGGACCAGATTGACGCGAAGGACAACGGCGCGGCGGCTGCTACCATCCCGTCGTTGTTCGCCCTTGGCGCGCTCTCGCTTTACGCCTTCCTTGCTTAAACCCCCTCTACCACTCTATGCATCATGCTCAGCTATGTGCACGACGCCGCGATGCTCCCTCATGTTCATACATAGACTCACTACACATACCAGTATATCTTAGTTGACGATTGTAATACCTGATCGGGGCAGAGCAAATCACCGTCTGAGCTGGGAACTCCGCGAAACAGGTTGAGATTGGCACACCAGACCTCCTGGCTCCTGCTTGCCTTAGCTGGAAGTCCAAGAACTCTACAACCATGTGTATGTGTTGTTATTCAACCCCGGTCTTGTCGAAGTCGAACCGTGACAATTGCGTCACATGCCTAACGTACGTGCGCAGCCAAGCAACTGTAAATACAAGCGGAGGTTCTTCTTCCATCATGTCCTTCGCGCCGAGGTCTTCCCAACGCCTGCCAGCCATTCCTTGCGCCCGATATCAATGTCACCGGCTGCTACCCAGATTGGACTCTGCCGGATCGACGTGTGGACCGAACATAGGGCTCCAGAGTCACGTTCTCCCCCAAGAGCGCGCCGCGACTGTACGGCTCTGCTATACGCCATTGCGCTCGCCAAAGACCCGCGCTCGATCTCATGATCTCATGGTCAATGGACTCGTCTAGCTTACGTGATAACACGATAGCTCACGTTACTAGACGCGCGCGAGGCTCTCGTGAGCCGTACTATGACCTCTCTCTTCCCGTCACCTTCATAACCATGGTACCACCGCCACCCGCCTATAGTCGAAGGGCCAACGTCCATCGCCATCCGGACTACTACTTTGAAGACGGAAATCTCAGCATCCTGGTGAGCGAAAGCCCGCGTCGTCTGCTCCCGAAGCTAGAGAATGCAAGTGATCATGGGCTCTTATCAGGTATCGGACACGCTCTTTCGACTGTGGACAGGTCACTTTCGCGCTCCGCACTCCAGAGCTTTTGAGAATATGTATCCCGCACTGGCCTACACTGACGACGACTCGCTGCTACGGCTGGCGGGTATCACGGCGAGGGAGTTCGAGAAATTGCTCTGGGTCCTGTATCCGCTGTAAGTACTACTACAGATATGCCCATGGCGCCTATTGACGCCGCGAACAGGACCATCGGCGAGTTCAGTGCGGAGACAATCGATGACTGGCTTGCCGTCCTCAAGCTTTCGACCTTATGGGAATTCGCAGCGATACGGAAACTCGCGATCAAGCGCCTGGATTCTCTCCCAATAGAACCCGTGCGCAAGATTGTCGTTCATAAGCAGTATGACATCGAGAAGGCGTGGGCATTCGACGCTTTCAATACACTCTGCAGACGCTGCGACCCGCCTACGGTCCGCGAGGGTCGTGACCTCGGGGTGGATGTGTTAGCGAAGGTCGCACAGACGCGAGAGAAGCTGGCCGAGACGTGGGGA
>JAMQCK010001252.1:0-10400 GCA_024196135.1 Pleurotus ostreatus/Saccharomyces cerevisiae fusant | reverse complement strand
GGGAAGCAGTGGAAGCACTGCGAGGAGGTGTTCGCACTGTTCAAGGATATTCCCCTTCTGAGCGCGCGCGATATTGCAAAGGCGTGGCCTGACGAGTCGAGGTATAACTGGAATGACTTCGATGACGACGAAGAAGAGGAGGAGGAAGCCGAGGAAGTCGAGGAAGACGACGACGCAGAGGAGCAGCCAGCGCGGCCGGAGGGTGATGGAGGTGATGAAGCAGCGCGCGCGAACGGCGATGAGACCTCTGACCGCGCGGACGATGCCCCCGAGATCCCCTCCCTCGCGTCTTTGACTCTGGGACCATCCATCAAGCAGGCCCTCGAGACTGGCGACGCGGACGGCATTTCGCCGATCCTGATGCAGCCCGGCACGTTTGCCAAGGTGATGGAAGTGACTCGAGCTTTTGAGGGACCCATCCCCGACCTCTCGATCCCTGTCCTCGCGAAGGCGCTCGAATTCGCCGCCGAGGAGAACATCGACTTTTCCGATGTCCAGCTCACGGGCGAGCAGCTGGTGAGGGTTCTGCCCGCCGACAAGCCGATCGATTCCCTGGATTTGTCGGGTAACACCGCGCTCACAAGCGTCGGTCTCCGCGCCCTCCTCGAGGCCAGGCTCCCCATCCGCCGCCTCGTCCTCCTGCGCACCGGCGTCACCGACAACGACCTCCGCGACATCTTGCACACGCCCACAATCTTCCACCGCACCGAAGAGGTCATTCACCCCCTCCTCCTCGGCTGGTACACCGCGTCCACCTTCCCCTGCGCCTTCACCCTCCGCATTAACAGCGGCACCTGCGACTCGTATGAAGCCAGCGGCATCGCCTCTGTCCCGCTCCTCTCCGTGCGCCAGCTCGCGCAGAACCTGGCCCTCTTCGTCGACGCCATGCTCGAGGGCTCCTTCGCCTCCGGCTTCGGGCGCGGGGACTCGCATTTCGAGGCCGTCGTCACCGCGGGCGTGATCCCGGAAGGCAAATCGTGGGGCGAGCGCCCCGTGTGGTGCACGCCGGCGTCGAGGGGGAGGACGGTGCCGAGGGCGGGGGGCTGGATGCTTTATGTCGAGCCCCCGACGTTTCCGAGAGATCGTATGCGCTATGCGGTGGTGCACTGCAAGCCGGATGAGGAGGGAAAGAAGGTGGTGAATGAGGTGTATACGCCTGAGGCGTTTATTGAGAAGTTGAAGGAGGATGGGTACTATACCACACCGGAGGATATTGCAGCGCTCGAGGGTGTTTTCTCGAGGCTGGACAAAGGCGCCTGAGTTATCTTATTCGCCCTAATCGCTATGCTGCGTACGCTTGTAGGCGTCAATGGACGATGTGCATTACTCCCGGAAATGTTTGGATGTCGATAACCAAGAGCACTAAGAGGCTGCGCCTTCGGAACTAGCCTGCGCTTCGAAGGTGAACCCAGTATATGCGAATCTATCTCATCAAGCGAGTCTACAGATGTTGGCTCGCCCTCAGTGCGCCGCCAGAGCTTCCTTCGCCGCCACATCCGTCTCGCGCACGATGCGGTGCTTGTACCAATGCAGCCCATCCCATATCCCGTTTCCAAGCTTTGTCAAGCGGTCGGCGTCGGCGTGCATCGGCGACCGCGATTCTGCTTCAGCGAGCGAGAGATCAGCTTCGACGAGCGACATATCCGCGCCCTCTTCATCGAACGTGACGAGCTGGTTCTGCAGCCTCGCGCGCGCCTGCACGAAGTTTGCGATGGGCGGGCGGAGGCGGTTGTACAACGCCATCGTGTCCGGGGAGAGGATCTCGAGGGGGCCCTGCGCTTGCGCGTGCGCAAGGACCCGGGCGAGGATGTAGCCGTCCTTGAGGAGCGTAAGTAAGTAATGCGGCCAGCAACGAGGAATTGCAGGGATACCTCGATCGCTTGGCTGGCGCCAGTGCCGAGGTTGGGGGCCATCGCGTGCGCCTGCGGTGTTTGTCAGAATTGCCGATCTGAAAGGAAATAAGGGACTGACTGCGTCTCCCAACAGCATCACGCCCTCGTCGGCCCACGTCTCGAGTGGTCTCTGCGTCAAGAGCACCCAGTGACGCGATGGGTTGGGCATGCACTAGCCCTTCGGTAAGCAAGGAGCCAGGACGCTGCAGAAAGACAGGACAGAACCTTGATCAACGCCTCCACCTGCGGCTCCCAGCCTTGGTACATCTCGATCATCTCCTCCGTAGTCGCATCTCCAATATCGGAACCGGTGTAGGAGGTGTCGACGCCGGTCTTGTCGGTGTAAAACAGGGCCACGTTGATGAGCTGGCCTTTGACGATGGGGTACGTGACGATGTACTAAACGAGGAGGCTGAATATCCGAAGGCCTGAGCGACAGATGAATTGCCTACCTTGTCCTTGCCACGATACTATGCAGCACTATAGTGAGCCTCAGTCGCGTCGCTGGTTAGAAAAGACCACGTACAACGTAAGGCTTTGTCAAGGCCGGATGGTCGCGCCACACCGTCGCCAGCTTCTCCTGCGGAACGAGGCCGCGATAGATTCTACTGCCATTATACTCCGGCTCCATCGACTGCTGAAGCACCGGCTTGTTGAGCTTGTCGGCTAGTCGAGCAACGAACTGACGGCGAACAACCGAGTGGACGCCGTCCGCAGCGATGAGAAGATCACAGCGAGCCTCTTGACCGTCGCGGAAGTGTAGCTTGATCCTCTCGGTGGGAGCTTCGGTGTACTCGTAACCTTCCAGACGGTGCGAAAGGTGTATCTTGACCTGCGAAGAGATGTGCGCCAATAGCATCCCTTGGATCTCGGCGCGGTGCAAGAGGAACATTTTCCCTATCCGAGGCAACGAGTGAAACCCAGCGAAGAAATGGTCCGTGGTGTGTTGCTTACCGCCGTCCTCCGCACACACCTCCTTGAACGTAACTCCCTCAGGCTGGTCGCTCTTCCGGAAAGTGAAGGCTGAAAGGCTTGAAGATCGTATTTGATATCGAGACGAGCAGAGGAGGCTCACACGCTGTCTCTGCATTCTCGAGGTACTTCTGCATATCCGACTCCAAGCCGAGGTCCACGAGGATGTCGTACACCCTCTGCCAGATGCTGAGGCCGGCGCCAATTTCGGAAATCTGCGCGGCAGACTCGTAAAGGTGCATGTCCAGCTTGGACATGTCGCAGAAGCGCTCTATAGCGCGGACGACTGCGAGCCCGCCGATCCCTGCACCTCTGAGAATACTTGGGTTAGAAGTCGGTAGAAGGGCCGTCGCAGTGACGAGGTACGTACATGACGGCGATGACGAGCTTGCGAGGGGTAGTCTCGGCCATGATTGGTGTTCGAGGAGGTGCAGATGTCCTCTGAACTGAGGTCTTGCCGTCTGGTAAGCGCTTTATAAGGTGGCTCAGTATGTAGGCGCCATGACACCGGAATAAGGGCTACCGAGGCGAGATTCCGTTTGATATCCCACTTACGATGGGTTGCGGTATGACTCGCACGCATGTCGAACGGTCGTCCACCCAGGCTACGGCCTTGCCTAGCTTGTCGATGACTCGAAGTTTGGCTTGACTTGGGGTGTTGGCAGGATAATCAAGGCGCCTTCCCAAGCGTATGCTTTTCTCTGAGTAGAGCAGTAGCATAGCAGCTTTCGAGACCTGGGGACGAAAAGCAGCTGCATGTGTCGAGCCAGCAACACACAAGTATCAGTTCGGACGACAGATAGCGCACCGTCAGCGAGTTGTATGAGCGGAGGGCAGACGCGGCTTAGTCCCGCGCCGCCACGCAAGCATGCCGAGCGGATAGCTCCCAGCCAATTCAATCATCAGCAATCTTGCCTTCGATACGATCAACCTTGAAGGTCGTCAAGAGCTGCACTCGAGTCGGATGTACGCCCGGGTAGCGCGCGCCATGCTCGCTCTCGGCCGGCGCGAAATACTACGTGCGTAGGGCCAGTAGAACCTTGAATGCGACGGCGATAGAATTCGCATTGCAATTGAATAGGCTTCGAGGTGCCATAGGTCCCGGAGAGATTTCTCGGACACCTCGATGGTCTTACCTGTTCTCATATCCTACGCAGTGCTAGGAAGCCGCCCGGACGCGATGGCCGTCCGAAGCAAGCGTAGCTGATGGGAAGTTCGATCGCATCACGATGCTTCCCCATCAAGTATCTCCGTTTGTGTTCATCCTTGTTCTTATGGCACTTAGCTTCCTACTGTCATCAGCTAGCTTTACTCAACCAGACAGTCAGCTATGGGAAGATGCGGCGAGTAGCGCATGGAGACGGCCCTCATTGCGGCGCAAGGACCAACGCCACCATGGCCGCCTTCTGCAGATCCTGGTTTATGAAAGCCATCTGATTGCCAGCTATGCGCAGCCCTTGGTCTCCCTACATAGACACGTTCGCAGCTGAGGAACGACGTGTATCCAGATTTTGTAGCTTTACAGGCGCGGACCTGATATAAGTGTTTGTGACACCGTCATACACACCTCCCCGCCTTCTGTCGCAAACAAAGCAAATCTGTTGTCAACAAGGACCTGTCTGACAGCAACCATGCATCGCGCCAGATATATAAGACTCGCTTCGCAGACGGTCAGCACATCCCTCCTTCCTCATCTCTCGGCCGGCAAGGCTCGCCACATTATAGACCATGCCCTGCTCGGCGATCTGCGCGATTTGTCTGGAAACCAAGGCGTTCCCGGAACAGCTCTCTTTCTTTGTAACCTGTGGTGCGTGGCCCTCTCAACGCTAGTCACCCGATCACTGACGGTACAGCAGGCCATGGCTTCTGTACCCATTGTCTTACCCAGGCTCGCACTCGCGATAATAAGTGCCCTACGTGTCGCGCGCCGAGCGGCAAGAAACACCCTCCGCACAGGATATTCGTCGATATCAACACAACGGATGCGGATCTGAAGCTCATTGACGCTCTGGGTCAGCTTCGCCCGGGCACGAACGACATGGACGTGGTTGACACTCAGCTTCGCTACCTCGGTAGCCACCCGCGGCTGCATTCGGATACCAAGGTGCGCAACTACTTCGTCCAAACGCGTCCGTTCGAGGCTCACCGTATTTCGCTTGCCGTCTTCTGTCCGTGCTTCGACAGGCTCGCATGTTCCGCGCGTTGGCCATGATTGAGAACGAAATGCGCCCCGCAGCCGTGGCTCTTCAGAAAGAACAGGCCGACAAAGCGATCCTTCAAAACGATGTCGTGCATTTGCTGGCGGACAACAAGCGTCTCCATGTGGAAGCCGCCGCTGCGACTAGGGCGTTCGAAAGCGAGCGGAGTCGCACGCGTGCAATGGAGGACGAATACGACAAAACGAAGCTCCAGTGCGCTCGGATGAAGCAAGAGCGAGACCAGGCGAAACAAGAGCGCGATAGAACGAGAGCAGAGCTCGACAGGATGGAACAAGAGCGCGACCAGAGGGAGAAAGACCGCAACCAGACGAAGCAGGAGCGGGTCGAACTCTTCAAGGAAAACCTTGATGCGCAGAAGATGCTCACGGCGATGTTGTCGGAACGCCAGGCTGTAAAGAGGGAGCGTCACGCAATGGAAAAGCATCGGGGGCGACAGATGGCGAATCTCGACAGCGACTTGCGAGAGCTGGACCTCGTCAGCGAGCTTGCTCAGGACCTCAATGAGTCCCGGGATCGCGAGACCGACTATATAGAGCACATCAAGGCGCTGCAGGGGGAGAATCTGTCACTGTATAGGAAGCTTAAGGAGCAGGCTAGGAAGGTATGTCAGCATGCGCTCGCTCCCTCGTTCACGGTTTGATATTCTCCGGTAGATGGCCTCCCTTGTACTAGAGCATGCCGAGCAAGTGGCGCGGGTGGCGCCGACCGCGAGAAACGAGGACGGGCGGCGAGGCGGGACCGTGGACCTGCAAGGCCGTCATCACGCTGCTGCAAGACGGCATCGCGCTGCAAAGACTGGCGTGGCTTTTTTGCCACTTTCCGTGAAGCCCTCGCCACTATAGTTGCCACAGACTACAATGACTCGTCCACCAAGGTGCATACTCGTAGGCTTTCTCCTCTTTTCGAGCGCGTGCGAGTGCTGACGGTGGCTATCCACCAGATTCCCGCACAGGATTGTCGTTGTCATCCTTACTGACTCGGGCGACCTTCGCAACGTACGCCGGAATCCTTGACTAAAGCGGACACAGTACTAGATCTGTGCCCGCCACGATTGTACGACCAGTGGGGAGCTTGCTTCCCTCTACGGTTCAGATGGCGATAATACTTGCCCTGTCTCTCCTTTTCTTCATCTTTCTCTTACTTCTCTTCTTTTTCTGTCCTCCGAGCTCGTCTTAGAGACTTGGATCTCGGACGAGTTGTTGATCAGCGTAGTTCCGAGATATTCGCCAATTAAACCGCTCTAAGCCTGATAGAGAACTCACACCGAAGCACTTGTACTGGATTTGGCCAATGAAAATTAGTTACTGGCGTGAGGGAGCGCAAGGGCCTCCAACAAAGCCTTTTTGACGGGGCGACGGAAGCAGCAGGCTTGAGTGTGGCTTTGTTTGGCATTGTAGGTCCGGCCGTGACGAGCGTTACCCGGGTTTGTCACATCGAGTCAAGGCCGATTCATAGTGTGGTTGGCAGTCTCTGCCATTCTGCCGGCAGAATTGGCAGATCGCGTTCTGCCATGCCCTGCCACGAGATCCCGGGATTTACCGTGGCAGAGTCGGCAGAAATATGACTTGGTGATCGACGTCGCGTAGTGTCCCTGTCGTCTCCCGCAGCCATCCGTCAATTGAAATATTCCGTCTTCCTCTTCCCACCGCCTTCCGTAATGTCTACCCAGTCCAACGCTGGCCGCAAACCGGCTGCTTTTGCGTTAGAGCACTTCGATAAGCTCGAGCCCGTGAATAATCAGAGTGGGCGCTACTACTGGCGATGCAAGTACTAGTTAAGTTGCCCCGGGGGCGGTATACGAGACCTGCCATTTTGGGACAAGCCAGCATGCCCTTCCAGCATTCCACCTCAACAGATACCATTTCTGCCATTATGTCCGCCACTGCTAGCTTATATGTACTCACCATCTGACGAAGCATTCGGATCGAGGCCATTCCATCTCAGGTATGGGATCTACCACGGTATGCACCGGCTCGAGCCACGTGCCTGCCACCGTTGTGCGTTGTAGCAAGCACGAAAAGGGTAAATGACAGTATACAAAGCTATAGATTCTATGTCAATAGGGGGATGGCTGAGCAGAACAGAAGAAGAAGAACAGGAAAAAGTGCAAGCGAGAATTTTTGCTCACTGCGCGACACGCTCCCGCAGCTTGTGCAGCACGCGAGGGCGTAGGGGGGCGGGCGGTAGGGAGGGGGAGGACTCGGATATTCCCCAAAGCTGCGTTCACCCTGTTGCGTCGAGGAAAGCGTCCGCAGTGGCCATGCGGCACAATGGGGGAAGGGAGTGTCAAGGTCAGGGTGTTGCTCTGCGCTCCCAGCGTTCTCGAAGGGCGCAGTGGGGCACAGGAGGGCGTCGCCCAAGGGTGAGAGGTCGCTGCAGCCCGGAGGTACGCGATGACCGCCGGGAGTGTGAGCTCGCCCTGGGCTGCGTGGTCGGGCTGCGCGCGCGGCGCTCCGAGGTCAATACCTAGTTGCGCAGAATGTGTCTCCCGCAACGCGGAGAATTGCCACGAAGGCGATTCTCCATGACCGCAAGGTAGGGAAGGGGGGGGGGGGGCGGGGAAGCGCTGCCCACCCGCGCCGATCAGGGGTGTGGATGGGCATGCGACAGCCAAGTGACTACCAGAAGCTCGCCTACGGCGTGTAACGCACCGAGACCATCGCGCTCTAAGAGGGCAAGCAGGGCAATGTCTGCCCCGCTTCATTTGCCTTGTCCTGCTCGTGCCTCTCACCCTCTCCATCCTCTATGCTGCAAGTACTAGTGGTTCCTGATATGATTGAGTGCGAGGAGTGATCACCAATTTTTTGTCATTTTGTGGGACCTGGTCGCCAGGCGTGGGCGAGCGCCTCATCGGCAGCTTTTTCAAGCTGATAAAGAAGGATAGGAGGGTGGGAAAAATGCGTAGGAGGGACAGGAGGGCGACGATGCGGGTGACGCGGTGGTAGTCGAGGACGAGGAAGGCGCGTGGTGGCTCTGTCGATTGGGAGGGAGCTGATAGAGGATGATCAGAGGGGGACCAAGACCCACAAGACAATGGGGAGGGATGGGTAGAGCGAAGAAAAGGCGAAAAGAGCGCGAGCGAAACTTTCGCTCGTGCACCTGCGCCGGAGGACGGTGAGGAAGGGGATGGGAAACCCCCCAAGCTTCGCGCACCCTTCCGCGTCCAGGGACGCGTCCGCGGTCGTCACGTAGCAAGGTGGGAGGAGGGAGGGAAAGGGTTGTTGTTATGCGCTCCCGCGTTCGCAAAATGCGCAGGGCACGACAGGCCGAGGGCATCACCCGAAGGTGAGAGGCCGCGGCGCCCATGGGGGCACGCGAGGACCGCGGTGGGCGCGAGCTCGCCGCAACCTCGTTCTCTGGACGTCCTCGCCGCATCCGCGCTTTTCCAAGGCACCGATACCATCGCGAGGAGGCTCCCCAACCCCTCAGCTTTCCCCCGCGACGGGGGTCGGGCGGGTGCACAGAACGCGCCGCGAGTGCCGAGCAAGCTGCGAATTGGCCGCGCGCGCGGTGCGCCGAGCAATACGCTCGGTGGCGCCGAGTGCATCCTGCGCGACGCGGCAGATCGCGGCGAAGGCGATTGACCGCAGGGAGAGGAGGGGGAGGATAGGCGCTGCCCGCCACCCGCGCTGATCGCTATGATCAGGGGCGTGGGTCGACGCGCGCCAGCCAAAGGGCTATTAAGCGCTAGCCTATTACGCATAGCGCGCCATCCGCAGGACCCTCGCGCCCTCGGACTGCATCTGAGGGCGAATATGATGGAAATGCGGCGCAAGGTTGGCCCCGCTTCCTCCGAGTCGTCCTGCTCTCGCACCTCCCCTCTCTCCCCTCTTCGCGCCGCACTAAAATATTGATCAGTGAAAGGATTGAGCACGGGAGGTGTTCACGCACCCGGAACCCCCCTCCTCGTCCGGCTCGTGGCCGTTGGCCATTGTCAATGTTTCGTCGTCTTATGGGACGCAATCGTGGCTGAGCGCTTCGGAGGCGGCTTCTTCGAGATGTTCGAGAGAGAAAAGAGTGAGGAGAGGTGCCTGCGAGGGATGGGGAGACGAGGCGGGGGGCATCGTGGTGGTTGGGACACAAATGGACGTCGCGGACGAGAGTCAAGCAGCAATGGAGGAGCAGGAATATCGGCCCGAGCAAGCCGTTCCACCGGTGAAGGGCATGACAGAGCACATTCATTTGAGTCAATCACTGCAAAATTGAAAAAAGAAACCTGGAGATACACTGTCTACACCCTAGAATATTTTGAAGGATTTTAGCTTACAAGGAGACAACGAAAGACTCGCTGTCGAATGTTGTGGCTGTGCGTCGAGTGATGGGGCTGTGCTGACGGACATTGCCGGACCCGCACGTGTTCAGACGCCGCCCACGGCTTCACATCGACGGCAAATGGGAATCTAAGACTTGGCATAGCGGACGAGTATAGACAAAGAGTTACGTCTGAATTTTTCCAGAGGAAAAAGACGAGGCTGAAAGGTGACTTCGAACCACTAACGGGTCGACATCCGGAGATACCTTTTGATCGACCGCTTGGACGTCTGATCTTGCTGACGGTCCACCGGTGTAAGACGAGCCTGGCAAGCAGGTCTCGTAACTGTGGGCACCATCCTGGAAGCAGGGGCGCGCGAATCGAAGGCCGCGATAACTTCCTCCCCAACCATCTCACTGGGCCTCGCGGGTGCATGTCGGCTCCTGCGTCGGCTCAGACCGATGCGAATCTCTTTATGCGGCAGAAGAAGCAGCGGAGTGGAACAGTCCCGATCGTCGATGCGGACCTTATTCCTGCCTCGCAGGGCCCATCGGCGCACTTAGCTCCTGTTGACGACCAGTCGGCAGTTCGAGCAGTCAAGAAACGGAAATCAGGCGAAACCCTGGATGGCACCGTAGATCACGCTCTGTCGGAGGCCCAGCAAGAAAGGGCTGATATTAAGCTCACACGGTACGTCGTCTATGATCGATCGAGTACATAATACTCACAGTCGCTGGGCAGGTTCATGATCCACGCGAATATGCCGTTCCGTGCGGTGGAGGACTTCTACTTCCTCGCTTTCTGCAACGAAATCCGGCCATCATACGAAGTGCCGTCCCGCTACGTCCTCTCCCATGACCTGCTCGACAGCGAGGCTGCTCGAGTAAATCTCGCCGAGACGGAACGACTGGCAGGGATGAAGCGCATCACGTTCCTTATTGATGGATGGGAAGATATAGGGCGGCGGTCATTGTATGGCACGGTAGCGGCGGGAATCAATCAGTTCCCCGTCGTACTCGGTCTCAAGGACATGACTGGTCAGAGAGGCAGTGCGGAGAAGATGCT